>BQKZ01000809.1:77508-93937 GCA_036244855.1 Temnopleurus reevesii
ATTTTATTCGTCAGATATAACATATACGATACCATGACAAGGATAACCCATGAAAGCCGAAAGGCTTATTTCCAATGGGGTCCTTCATATAAGTACAAGATACATCGTAAAACAAAAATAAAATCAACAAAAGACAACAATAATCAATCCAAAGTGTTACATAGAAAAACAGTTGGTAAAACGTCTAACGCCCATGGACCGTTACAGGGTCTGAAAAGACAGTAACAACTCGCATTTATCAGTTCGAGCAAATATCTCTATTTGGCTAATTCTAAGTTAGCCCTTTCGGGATATTTTCGAGCTTCACTAAACGTAAATCGCCGTTGCGGTCGTTGGATATATTCTAAGCTCAAGTCGCTTCGATTTATTTATTCAACATAAAAGTTAATTAAAGATGGATATTATTTGAAACAAAATTTACTCGGAGATTTGTCACGAGCAGTGAAAAGAAACAAAAGCGAACATACGCGTACGTATGCGCGTGCGTTCGGCGTTGCATTGCGTTAGAATAGCCTGAAAATTTAGAGCGAATTGAAAAAAATCTTGTTAAGGCACTTGCAAACAGGTATGATTTAAGGCAATTAGCACACGGTGTATCGATCTGGAAAAAGGGTCTCCGAGAAGAAAGACTATTCATATTTTCGTATGCCAAAAAGAAAATCGTTCCACCGTGTGCTACCTGTTCAAATAACAAGTTGTTTCAATCCCCATAGACTTGCGTGTAAACTGGAAGGAAGTTCGAGCCGGCGGGACTTCGGAATTAGCCTTTTTGAGCTAATATTATATGTTAGCTTAATCGGGATATTTGCTCGGACTGTTTATAGGTACATTGAATACAAGGTTATGCTATGCTTGGAGTGTGAATATTCCTTGTCTACATCACTGCGAGCATGAGGGACAAAGGATTTGGACCAAGTAAACAACTTGGGATACCAAAATAGGAGGAGAGACGGGGAGGGGGATGTGGGCTGGTGGTGTTTGTGTTAGTGGATGAGGAGGAGGAGGAGGAGGAGGAGAAGGGGAAGCCAACATAGAGGGGGATAGAAGATGGAAGAAGAGGTGGAGAGAAGGAAGAGGAGAGAGCGAGTGAGGAGGAGGAGGAGGAGGAGAAGGGGAAGCCAACATAGAGGGGGATAGAAGATGGAAGAAGAGGTGGAGAGAAGGAAGAGGAGAGAGCGAGTGAGAGGGATGGGGTGGGAACTCATCACGCTGGCGGTCATGGAAAAGAAGGAGGAAGAGGGGATGTGGAAATATATAAGGATGAAGAGTTGGAAAAGGAGGTGAAGGAGGAGGAGGTGGACGATGTGGATAAAAAGAGGAAAAGGAGTCGAAGGAGAAGGTGGGAGGGGTATTGGAGCGGAGGATGAGAAAGAGGATGGGAGGATGGGGGATATGCTATAAAGAGAAGGTTATCCACAAAGCGGAAGATGCGGAATGCCGTGATGAATAAGATTGGTGTCATCTTTATCTTGTTAGGTTTTGCGGTGTTTCGGAGGTGTTTTGGTGATGTTTCGGTTTGGTGGTGGTGCGGGGGCGTTGGATGATGCAAAGAGGGGGAAAAAGAAAATGAGAAGAGGGGGAGGGTGACGAGGATGAGCGGGTTTGTTGAACTCTGTGGTTGTGGAATTAAGAAACAAATTAGTTCTTACTGATGGAGAACCATAAGAAATGTTTAGCATACGGTTGATCAAGTTTCACATAAATACTGCATACGTAATGCAATCAGAAAGGACTTGACAGAATTAACGTTTTAACACACAATAATATCCCCTTGAGCTTTTTCTCAGAATTAATATTTTGTACAGTCAAAGATCGGGGACATGCATTTCTTATGCAATTCTTATGCAACAATTCTTGAATTATGGAAGACAGTAACTAAAAATTACTTTCATTCTCGGTGCATAGGCAGATCCATGGATACCACTACAATTTGTCTGAGCTACGGTATGATTTATGAGGTAATTTTCTTGTGCTGAGACTAAAAGATAAAGTTTTCGTAATTACTTATTTTACAACATACACAGCTGAGGCTTTAGGATTATCAGTTTTAAGAACCATTTTGATTATCATCACCACCCCCCTTTTCATTATTATCGCATCATTATAATTATCATAACTAATATCATAATCACCACCGTCATTGTCATCATCATCCCTATCATCTTCACCATCATCATCACCATCTTCTCCTTCATCATCATCATCAGTCATCATCTTCATTGTTACCACCAATCATAGTTAGCATTATCATCATAATCATCATCATCATCATCATCATCATCATCACCATCGTATTACCATCAAGCATAATGAGCATTATCATCATAATCATAATAATCTTCATCATCATCATTTTCATCATAATCATCATCATCATCAAAATCATCATCATCATCATCATCATCATCACCACCATCGTATTACCATCAATTATAATGACCATTATCATCATAATCTTCATCATNTATCACCATCATCACCATCATCACCACCATCATCACCATCATCACCATCATCACCATCATCACCTCCATCATCACCATCATCACCATCATCATCACCATCATCACCATCATCACCATCTTTACCATCATCACTACCACCATCATCACCACCACCATCATCATCTTCAGTTTCTTCTTCTAAATGTACACTTACCAGCATCTAGAAACATGAAAAGGTCACATCATACCACTTCCAGGTCTCTCTCAGTACACGCTTCTTTATAGCCCCTGACACGATGGGGCAAAGTCTGGCTGCTCTTCCCCAAACTCTCTGTATGCAGAACTGTCAGTGTATCCAATATAGGTTACATATAGATATTGTAGATATTGTAGATATTATAGATATTGTAGATATTGTAGATATTGTAGATATTATAGATATTGTAGATATTGTAGATATTGTAGATATTGTAGATATTGTATATATTGTTACATATAGATTTGTAGATATTCATTGTACATACTCATCTATTATATAATCCATCATTATTACTTCTTATATCAGGGTTGTATCATATCAATATTATATTATTTTGTGTGCTTAAGCATAATTTACTTAATGAACCTGGGCGCCATACCCTACTAGCAGTTTTGCTATTTCTTGGTGTTCTTTTACCATTGTTTTGTGATATATACATGTTTGTATTTTATTGTATTCAATTTTTGGTAATAAAGTTCTTTCATTCATTCACATTACACATACATATAGTTGCAGTGCAGCCAGCTCATTCAAGTTTCTCCTTAGTAAATATTGTTGCATTATCAGAGATGTCAAAAATTCTGGAAAATGCATGGGGTGAATTTTCAGATGAATTCAAGGCTTCCTTCACAAGTGAATGACTTTTAGTGTGGTTATACTTATAGCTGCAATGTTTTCTTTCACTTTTGTTCAGCTGCTTCATTGTTCACATTCTAAATTTTACTTCATGCATATTCCTGTTCGATTGGCATCTCTGAATATCAAATCACATTATATAATAATAACAATAATAATAATTGAATTTATATAGCGCTTTTTCCAGAGGATACAAAGCGCTGCTTAACAATACATACATTCAGCTACATTAGGAATAATTATAAAGATGGGTTTTGAGGTGTTTCTTGAAAAGGATGAGTGATCTGGTATTGCGGAGAGATGCGGGGAGACTATTCCAGCGTCGTGGGGCCAGGGACTGAAAAGAGTTGAAACCGACCTGTTTTTTTAATTTCGGAATCTTGTAGGAAAGGGGCACAGGTGGAACGGAGATAATATGATGTTTTCTGCTGTTGAAAGAGTGAGGAGATATAATGAGGAATTGTCGTAGACAGTGAATTATAAGTTTGAACGATAGTGCGGTAATATCACTACGAAGACATGGCAAGTTGCACACAGACAAAATATCTATAGAATTAGAGAATTTATTCGTATTTCAGTGGAATGAAAAAAACAAACCAAATTATTTCAGATTACAAGGACCTATTACTGGTAAACAACTTAAGAATACAGGTAATTTGAACAGTTTTATAAAGATTTGTACGCATAATCCCATCTCATTACTGTACATTTAAAGGGAAACTTTTCCTAAGACACTTGGTGGGCGTCTATCAATTTTACTGGATTATCTTTGCTGTAGCTCCTCTATTTTAAAGGGAAATTTCCCCTAGACGGTGAACAAAGAAAAACAAGATGAAAAACAAATGTTAAAATTTGAGCAAAATCAGATAGCTCATTCAAATGTTTCATTTAAACCTGCGCTGGGCATCCTTCAGTTGGCAACTTTAGCATACATCTGTGATGAAAACATGAAGAACTCCCCATTCACTTCCTACATGATTCTTTTTAATAAGTGGATCAATTTCAAATGAGGAATCACCATCATTGCTACTAAAATACTTGTTAAATTGATTAGCAATATTATGTTAAAATAAAAAACATGTGTTATGCCTACTTTCTTGAAAAAGAAAAAAAATGTTAAATTTTGTGTGCAAATTGAAAGATCAGTTCTCCATTTTGTTATCACAGATTAACTAAAAATTTTCTACTCAAGCATGCTCATCAGAGGCAAATGTGAAATTATTAAAATTCATAACTTTTGTCTGAATTAGTATTGTTTAAGTCGAACAAATATTCCCACTATTTACGAAGTAGACAGGACAAACTTATTCTAAAACTACCACACCTTAAAACAAAAGTGACATTTTGGTGACTGCGGCTTCAGCTGTGCTGCTCTAAAACTTTGGAATAAATTGCCAATAAAAATAAGATCATCTCCATCTGTAGTTGTTTTTAAAAACTTGTTGAAAACTCATTTATTTCTAGAAGCTTTTCAATAATATTTTGTACCTTTATGCATTATTTTGTAACAAAATCCACAGACCCTAACATCACAGCGCAGTAGAGTATATCCATATAGTGACTGCGCTATATAAATTATCTAATTTAAAAAAAAATTCTCATATTTTGAATATATTTTTACAGCTCATTTTTGTATTCACTGACAGCACATCAATCTCTGGGGGAGATTTCCCTATAATATAGAAGATCTTTCTTATCCATTATATAGGTTCTTTTTCTGTCCAACGCTACCCTTCTTCCTACTTTTATCATACTTTCCGTTTTGCAATTACAAGCAATATTATTTCTGCAATGGGTTCATGCAATCAAGATCTTTTGATCTTTTCCTCTTGATCCCCACCCGTATTTGCCTTCTTCTACTTTTTATTGTTATTTATTTCCTATTTGTACATGTGATTTTATATGTATGTATTTTCTATCTTGTACATGTTTGTATTTTTTTATGCATTTCATGAGTGAAATAAATATTGAATTGAATCAACAGCATAGATAATCCAGTAGGATTGATAAACGCCCACCAAACTAAAGATACAACAATCATTCACATCAGAGCCAAATATATTTTCAAACAGATGTGTGTACGCATTTGCAATGTACACGCACCACACGTTCATTACGCATGCCACTAAGAATCAATGTTTAAGTCTGAAAATCATCTGGATTAGCATATTTTGTATACAAAAAAGATGTTTTCAAGGGCAAATAAATGATGAAAAAAACTGAATTCAGGTCCGTGCTTTATGTTGAATGCACAATATGAAGCCAGCAGCCAAAGGAAATTCGGGTACTTTTAGTGGGTGTTGCTAGAAAGTTGTCATCAATCTCAAGTTCCAGTTGATCACCATTCACCACACAAAACCATTGTTTCATGTGCTTCTTGTAAAAAGTCCAGAGAGAGTGCAAATGAAAACATATGTTTCAATTTGCAATTTGGGGGAGGGGGTAGGGAAACAGTAAGTAGATAATATACTTCAATAAACATATACAAGACTATGGCAGTGAAATTTGTTTAAATACAGTATGAAATCCAGGCTAACAGAAATGCCGGGGTGAATGGAGACAAAAATTACAGTCTATCTAGATCTGCCTCTATCATATTTGCTTTCACTTTTTGTCTATTTTTTCATATACAGTTAAACTTGTCTATAGTAGCCACCCAAGGGAAACAGAATAAGTGGCCACTCTAGACAGGTGAACTCTAAGGACAGGTTCTATAACACACATTTTCATCTGGATGGAACCAATTAAGGTGGTCCTCATAGGCAGGTGGCCGCTAAGACAGGTTTGACTATATATTTAAAAATTTATCCTACGACACGGTCCATAGAGTAATCCTCCTCTTAAAAAAGGAGTTGTTAATCTTTTTTGTTCCTATTTGCCGAATTTTACATTATTATGCACTTACCGAGTCCTCGACTTTCCTTGCAACCCCTTCTCGTTTTTAAATTTACAGACATATGGCAGTGCAAAAATCTAAACAAAAAATACTTCTACTCAGCTCTTCTTCTTTTCAACACATTCAATGGCATCTGGGCAGTATCCATGGCAAAATTTTACTCTTATGTATTGTCTCTAACTTTATCTTGAAAGTTTATTACCCAAATAGTGGGTAAAGACATTTCAGCCTCTTTTCGAAATATTAATGTTTACATGTTATTTCTTACACGTTTTGAAAATCAAAACATTTTCCTTTGTTATACTATCCAATTCATTTTCATGTACATGGTATCGAAAAGTTTGAACACACTTTTGTGAAAAATCAATCATTTCTAATAATTGGAAGGAAAGACTTATGCATACTTATAATAATAATCTATTCCTACACATAAGAACCAGAAAAGTCTTTCAATTATCTATTGCTGTAATAAAAATAATAATGGTGGCTACTTGTATAGCGCACAGGTCCACCTCATCGGTGCTCATGGCGCTGAAAGCTTTACACTCACTATTACACTGTATTGAGCATTGATGTGACAAAAATTACATAATTATGTTTGTTAAATTCTATACATAATTGGACACATGGCATCGTGTAACGCCATATAAAGAGTCACAACAAAACAGCTCATTTTTTAAAAAATCAATTTGATTCTCATGATATGTACAAACATTACATAACCTTTAATGTAACTTACACATGGCAGCCTCTTAAAAACATTAATTCTAATACTTTATCTTTGTCTTCAAAGCCAGAGTCACAAAGAAGCCCTATTCAACACAAATCTTTGTCCAGTTGAGTGCTGATTAACCTGGTTAACTGCGCCAGAGCAAAGGGGGACACAAAACTCTGATCACAGAGGACTCAACTGTGACCAAGGCTTAAGGTATAGCTTTATAAGCATGCACTCCCAAAAATACAATTTTACAATGTGAACAAATGCTGGAAATGAATAATAAAAGGACTTATCTCAGAATTGCTGTAAATCATGGAAGGAAAAAGGAATGATGCGAATATGCAGCAAGTTTTGTACAATAAGGCACAAGTGGTAAGACTTATGGGGTGTTGTTCAAAAGTTGCAATTGATCGCAAATTGCAGTACATCAGAACAGGCCAATCAAAATCATTGTTTCATGCGCGTCTTGTTAAATGTGCATACTGTGCGCGAATAAAAATGCGCATAACAATTTGCAAAGTTGCAGTTGATTTGCAGTTGATTTTGAGCAACACCCCCATAGTAATACAGAAGTGTATTTGATTTGAGCCTTCTCTGGTAATTTGCTCTGATGGGACCTGGTCCAAGATATCTGGGACCAAACATTCTCTTTATTCTCTTCTCAGAGAAAGCCTGGTCTAAGATATCTAGGACCAGGTTTTCACTTCCATGAGACATACATCCTAGCCTCCATTCAGAGAGGTCTAAGATATCTAGGACCAGGTTTTCACTTCCATGAGACATACATCCTAGCCTCCATTCAGAGAGGACTTAGTTCAAGTAACCTAGGTCCTAGCCTTCTGTATTCCTCTATTCGGAGAGGACCCGGTCCAATAGATCTGGGTCCTGGACCTCATATGGAACAGTCACCTTGAGATTAGGATCATCTTCCATGGCTCTGCAGATTGTAGCCTTGGCCTTAGAGTTACCAGCCCAGCTCCTACGGGTTACCTAGAAACAAGAAATGAAAGATGTCATGAGGATTATTATTAATCATCCAGTCTAGGGTAATAATGCACCGAGCGCTTAAAAACACTTTATGTTGTGTATTATTACTATTATCATTATCATTATAATTATCATTATTATTAGAACTCATGTTGTGAATTTCCAAAGATGAGAAAGAGAAATGTGCAAATAAATGACAACAGAACTTGATGTGGGAAAACAACCATTCTGCATTTTGGCAATATGGCATTGTGTGAGACTGATCATATTTCTCCATCGAATCCAGCTCTTTGATGAATTTACCACATTAGAAAAGTCCCATCCCAGGATGTTTTTGACTCAACGATCTGCTTCATTCGTTCTGTTAAGCACCATTCCAAACCCTCCGTTGATCACTTCTCTAGCAAGACAATCTTACCCCATTTGAAACGTCCCATCCCACCATGTTTTTAGCTCTGCGATCTGCTTTATTTGTTCCATCCCGCACCATTCCAAAACCTCCGTTGATTACCACTCCCCATTCTACAGCAACCTATGACCTGGGCGGTATTTCATCCAATCGTTCTTAAAGTTAACGAGTGTAAAACGTGTGAGATTCTCGGTCATTTAGCACAAGAACTTATACCAGTCACGTGTAAAGTCATCATCAAAGATTTCAAAACTTGGTGAAGCATCGCCCAGTAGGACAAACTTACCCCGTTAGAAACGTCCCAGCCTAGCATCTTCTTTGCTCTGCGATCCGCTTCATTCGTTCCATCGAGCACCATTCCGAACCCTCCGTTAATCACCTCTCCCCATCCTACGCCTCCTCCGTTGTGTATAGCAACCCAGGTTGCACCTCGGAAGGAGTCTCCAATCACATTCTGGATTGCCATATCTGGTAGAGCAAAGATGGAAAACAAAAAAATATGAAGTTTCCAATTACAATCTAATGTGCATAATCTATTATTTAAGTTGAAGAGTTCCACATTTTATTAAAAACAAATAGTGACACCACAGTTTACATATCTGTTACCTGGGTGGTACAAAGAATGCAAATGTTCCCCATCCCCCATTCCTTTCTTAATTTTTTTAGGGAAGGGGGGTGGGGCTTGCTGGTAGTAATGATCTTCCATCATTTTAAAAAATCTTATCCCATTTTAATAACAAAAACTGCTGATGGCCTTGGTATCGTTATAGTTCAACACAAGTGAAAAAAAACATGAAATGATTCCTTCATATTTTTTTGTTGTGACAAACTCCTTCAGTACGTAAATCTTATTATATTACAAAAATTTTGATTGCTTTTTCTCTAATCAGAACATCATCCATCGTAATTTTTTGTTACCTTAAACCGATAGACCAGTTTTCCAATAGTAAATTAGAGCATGTTCATAGTTTGTTTGAACGAAATCGACCTAGAAATGGCTCAATTATCGCAAAATAAAAAATTATGCTGCAGTCGTTCTCCCTTACACCAAATGCTTCATGTACAAAATGAACGCGAACTCACACACCGCAGACAATACCACCGATCGCACCGCCCATTCCGAGCCGACGCTCCCCCGTGCGAAAGCACTTAGCACACCGTAGGAATAATGGTTGATTGACGTGTTCGACGTAAAATACACCAGAATATGAGCAAAAATCTACTCCTAATTTTGTACACAGATATATTTAGGCATGTAAAGCAACTTGTGAATACATCAGCTCGTTTAACATCACTTTCTGCTTCCCGACCATTACGAATCTATACCTTTAACATGTAATTTTATATCATGTTACATTTTAAACATGCCTCTGGCACAATCTTATAATGGTAGAAATATTAAAATCATAAGAGAGAGAAAAGTAACAATGGGCTGAGAGTGAAAAAATAGTATTCATAGGTATGAAAATCCAATTGCATTTAGGTGGGGAGGGGGGAGGAGAGGAGGAATGAATCTGCTACCCCAGCCAGTCTAGATGGCGTTAACACATTTGTGTTATCCCAGAATTGATAATTTTTACACTTCTGCGGCCATTTCATCCACCTCACATTATCAGTTGCTTTTATACAAATTGGCACTTAAACACAGAGTAGTTGTATAATCATTGAAACAACCATTTAATATATCTACAACAAATGCTGTAAAATGACAAACATTCCAAATGTACGTGAGAGTGATTCAACAAATAAGAACAAACATTAGGACCACTGACCTGCACAGAAAGCTGATTCGTCATAGATGTTTGAAGTCTCTCTGAAGGGGCTATCGGTCCCACTCACATCATGGTGGCTTGGGTCAGGCTATTTTGGGGTAAACTATATTTGGGCTTCAAGCAAACAATATTTGATTTGCCTTTTAACGACTCAAAGGCAGTATGGCTTCTCACCTGCACAGAATGCTGATCCATCATAGATGTTTGAAGTTTCTCTGAAGGGGCTATCAGTCCCACTTACATCATGGTGGTTTGGGTCAGGCTATTTTGGGGCAAACTATAATTGGGCTTCAAACAAACACTTTTTTGCCTTTGATTCAAAAGACAGTATGAATTCTCACCTGCGCAGAATGCAGATCCATCATATATGTTTGACGTCTCTCTGAAAGGGCTATCGGTCCCACTCACATCATGGTGGTCCCTACTGATGATGACCGGTCCCTTTAACTTGCCCTGACGGACTGCCTCGTTGAAGGCCAACGCTATGGCAATGCGTCCTCGCTGATCCGAGTATAGGATCCTGGCTTGAGAGCCAACCACCTGTTTTTATGAGAGTTAGATTTTGGGTGCAAATTTATCAATATTTTTTGTAAGAATCAAACAATTGATTTTATATATATTTACCAAAACACACAAATTTATGAAGAGAAATATTGCTCATATCAGTATCACTCTCCTTGTAATACATACTGGATAAGCTGGAACTTTTGCCGTGGTTTTCTTTTCGCAAATTTTGCGTTCTCAGCCTCGCAAAAACTTCCACTCTGTATGATGCACATTCATATATGTACAAAAAAGGTCAAAATGAGAAAATAAGAACAAGCTAATATGTTGAATAAGTCCAAAATCGCAAGAACTTTACGTTAAATAAAAATAAAGGCTTATACAGTAATTGTCTCAATCTCTCAGAAAGATCTTGTGGGCATGATCTCTGTATAAATGATTTTATCCTGCACATTGCTTTTATCACATGCATGATGAAAAGGATTTTTGTGTGAGTATGTTATTATTAACATGATCACTACCTTTTGTTGTTTGAGTAGTGATTTTGAGCAGAACTCACCATAGACTTTCCGGACCATGTAAATAAATGTGCACAGGTTTAATAGTGCAGATAGAAAAGGCAATCCTATACTTTTGTAAATGACTGTTCATTACCATCTTGTGTTTCTCTGCTTCTTTGATCCAGCGTATGTTGTCTTCATACTGCAGCTCAGTAGCCTCCGCGACTAGAGAAAAATGCAGGACAGAACTTAGAATTATTGAAGTGATCATGGTATTCTAATGATAAAAGTGATAATACACAACATTTATATAGCGCTTTGCTTGTTGCATGACTTTGTGTTTAGCAATGTCTGGTACGTGTAATGTACTTTGCATGTGATTATGTTAATGTACGATGTACATATATTGTTCAAAGTTCGCTGCTGATTGAGCCTGCGTGATTCTGGGTCTTTTGGATGTGCTCTCGCACCGAAAGGACCTTAAGTTGTTCGTCTTCAAGCCATCAAGTTATCATCAAAGAAACAATTCTATCATCAACAAACGAGTGTTACTACAAGTATTATAAAGTTACACCTTCGAATTCAGAGAGCATGGAAGAAGCCACCAGGATAAATCACCGGCAATGGGTGTAGATCTGGGCCAGAGCATTTGCAGGTAAATATATAAAATAGTTTTAAGTCAATAATAAGCATCAGACTAGTACAGCTAGTGATTAAACGTTTTCTCATTTGATTAAATTCCAGTACAAGCTTTAATTTAAGTAGTTGGGGCTGCCTCGACAAAACCACATTGGCTTTATAGCAGTTTCCTTTTCATTTTCATTAATATGTTGTTTATGTACTGTATATTTTGTTGAATCTCCCCCTATCTTTCATCTTCTACCTTTTTTCGTCCACTTGTTGTCTTGTTGACTGTATGCATGTATTTTATTGTAATCATATTTGTTCTTTTTTATGAATTTGAACTTGAAGACTGCCTGATAAATATACGCTTGTCTTTGACCATGATTGATATGTGAATTCTGACTGATAATATCATTGCCCTAATATTTGTTCATCTTCTCATCCTTCCTTTATTTCTCTTTCATAATATTATATCACTTATTACAGGTCAGCCTATAGATTCTGAAGCAGATTCAACAAGCTTTTAATGAATAACAATGTCTACCGAGCTACCAACTTTTTGGATATGTACCGGTAAGACCCTGACAAAGTTAGACGTGGAAAATAGCTACTCTGCAAAATATACAGCTTTCAATAGGAGATTAGCAGTGGATTATGATGCAGGGTAAAGGCTAGAAGAATTGGGGTGCTTCAAATATCTCTGCCGACACTCTCCCGAAGCCTGACAACCAGTAAATTCCCACAACTAACTGCTGCTGACATTCTTGTTGACGAGTGCCGTGAGGAAGATGGTGACAAAGACTTATCTACAGTAATCAAAAAGGTTGTACAATCTCTTCTCACTGATAATGACTTTATATGCACTCTTTTAAACAACATAAAGAGCAAGCTCCAACACTAAATCTTCAATTCGCTATGTGAGGATGTCAGAGAGTCCATCGACTTTGATACTGACACTGCAAGACATCAAAGCACTGGAGAAGGAGATCAAAGACCTGAAGAGAACTGCAGATGAATTCGAGCAATGCACAAGAAGGGATTGGTTGGTGTTTGCTGTTTGAGGATGTCAGAAAGTTCATTCATTTTGACACTGACAGCACAAGGGATCGTATCAAAGCACTGAAGAAGGAGATCAAAGACCTGAAGAGAAACTGCAGATGAATTCGAGCAATGCACAAGAAGGGATTGGTTGGTGTTTGCTGTTTGAGGATGTCAGAAAGTCCATCCATTTTGACACTGACAGCACATGGGATCGTATCAAAGCGCTGATGAAGGAGATCAAAGACCTGAAGAGAACTGCAGATGAATTCGAGCAATGCACAAGAAGGGATTGGTTGGTGTTTGCTGTTTGAGGATGTCAGAAAGTTCATTCATTTTGACACTGACACCACGAGGGATCGCATCAAAGCACTCGAGAAGGAGATCGTAAATCTGAAAGAAACTGCAGACAACACTGAGTAGTACACAAGAAGGAATTGTTTGGAGTTTGCTGTAATACCCAAAGTAGAGACCAACGACGACAACAATAGCACTGATAGTGTCATCCGAAGCATTTGTCATAGCAAGCTAGGAGTAGAGGTGAACGCAACTGACATTGACCATAGCCATCGTCTTGGGAGCAGAATTTCCATCAGCGAGCGTACATTGTTGTAGATGAATTCAGAATATCATTATGAAATTCACAAATTATTTGTATGAAGTATGGTGTAAAACAGCATCTTTTCCAGTATTTAGTGCTACATGTATGCTTTTTAACGCCTACATTTGAACTCAATGTAGATGACATTCTATGAATGATTTAATATTGCCACCCACAGTACACTAAGTAACTTGTATGTGAGTTATTTTTTAATTGTCATGAAACTGCTGAACTATGTGAATAACTTAAGTAAGAATTAATGTGCGTTATCTTGCCGATTTATCAAAGTAACGTTCACCTTGTGATAAATTCTATAACCGGACTATCCTCTAAAATCTCTCCAATTGTAAAACCCACCTCTTTAGATTTCTGTTTCCACTTTCACTATACAGCCTATCAAATATCATCTATAACTGTTGTCTGGTTCTTCTTCATTATCATTTAAATGTTTGTTCAGAATTTCTCTACTCTGTTTTATCCACCTATTTTGAAAATATATGTTGTATTGCTTAAACCTTGTACATTTCTACTCACGTAGAATGTATCCTAGGTGCAATATATGTTGTAAATATGCTTTGGTTTTATATATGACATTAAAAAAGTATATTTTGAATCTCCACGGGATGGATCTATGCATGTTGAATGATACTGATCGCAACCAACAATAAAAGTGGCCACAAATAAGGCAGCAGAATTTCCACCAGCGAGCTTACATAAAGTCCGGATATCATTGTGCA
The DNA here is from genome assembly GCA_036244855.1 of Temnopleurus reevesii. Classification (NCBI taxonomy): domain Eukaryota; kingdom Metazoa; phylum Echinodermata; class Echinoidea; order Temnopleuroida; family Temnopleuridae; genus Temnopleurus; species Temnopleurus reevesii. Next base: position 91,634 of record BQKZ01000809.1, read on the forward strand.
ATTTACGAATTATATGATACTGGAATGTGTCCGCACAAGCCAAATGAAACTGTGATATGTTGCAAACTCATTGATACAATAGGAATCGTCATCAAAAGAAGTTTGTTTCAGTGCCGATCTACATAAACGAAAGCCTGACAAAATCATGAGCAAAACTCTCTTGGAAAATAAGAAACCCTAACTCTGCAAAAGCACCATAAAATCTGGACACAAGACAAGACAATCCTCGGTGTCTGCTTTATTCCATTTAGTTTGTTTCATCTTCACCATTCTGTTTTTTGTTCTATTCCAACTGTGGTGTCAGTCTGGGCACCTTACTGTGTTTATAAATTGTGGTATTTTGATTTGTATGTATCTTAAGAATTATCTATCTTTAAATGTTATATTTACTTCGTTTTATAAATGACAGAAATGTACAGGTTGATGTTGTGCAGAAGGCCTCACTTGTAAAGTACATGTAGTCCCATATGGAGTGAATGGAATTACTCTCATTGCTTTTTACCAAAGAAGACAATAAATTCATTTTTTAAAACAGATTGAGGAACCACATAGCCATGATGAGGATATATGGCTAGAGAATAGATATTAATTCAAAATCTACCAAGAATATTAAAAATTGATTCCGTTATGAGGATAGCCCTGCATTACATTACAGTATATCATTGTGTACAGTACAAAAAAATTCAGAACACTTGCTAGGCAGAACACAAATATTAAATGCCAGTGAATTTAGAATATTTGCAAAAGGAAACAGCTGCAATGGATCATAGTATACTGTATAAGCTGAAATTTTTGCAGTGGTTTTATTTTCGCTAATTTTGCAGGTATGGCCTCGCAAAAATGTCCACTCATATGATGAACATTCATTTGTGTACAAACACTGTCAAAAACGTGAAAATAACAACACGCCAATGTGTCGAACTGGACATAAATCGCGAAAATATCTGTACGCTAAAATATTGGCTTATACAGTATTTCTATTCTTAATTGATCACTGATATTTATTCATCTCCATACAACCTTTTTAGATTTAACAGAATTCAATGCAGCAGATTAAGAATTAATTCTCTATTTTTTGGGGGGAGGAACGGCCATGTATACCTCCTGCATTGATGAAATCTTCCAATACTGTGGCAGCGATCTCATCAGTCATCGCTAGATCATTAGAGTCTCCTGAAGAGCAGACCCACCGGAAAGGACCAAAGCCAAGTGAGAAAATATCGCTGGAAATAGAATAAAACAAGATGAAATTTATACAGTAAGATAAAGCAGATGTTTCTTTGAAAAATGTAGTATTAATATTTAAATAAAAAAGGTAAGAATCATTCAATGATCATTTAATAAATTGTTTAATTGATTGAAGAATTCTTCCAAGACTGTAGCAGCGATCTCATCGGTCATTGCTAGATCATTGGAGTCCCCAGACGAACACACCCAACGGAAAGGACCAAATCCAAGTGAGAAAATATCACTAGAATAAGAAAGAAAAAGAAGATTAAAATATTTTTAAACATTGATCAATTACAAGAGAGGAAAATGTTCGCCTAAGGGGAAGTTGATAGATGGAATGTTGCGATCATAAATTTTCTTAATTCTGTGATTTTGCCCTAAATTTCCATTACCACAATTTGTTTCTGGATTTTTGCTGACTGTGGAAACCCTGGTATAATCACACAGTGAAAACCTTTCCTACAGAGGTTACCTGTCTACAGTGGCCAACTTTTCTATTTCCCATGGGTGGCCACTATACACAGGTTTGACTGTACCTGAATCTGTTGAATGTGCACACACCCTGTATCTCTCTCTGCAGCCCCTTTTCACCTTTTCCATAATCATATATTTTGCAGTTTTGGAGAGGCATCGGTGGAAGTAAATTTTGTTTGTTTGTCAAGCCATCAGCATGACAAAATCCAGGGATATGTTTTATAAAGCCATTTGCAGAGGTACGCAAAACTCTACAAATGACTGGTGACCCTCTCTCAGGTGTGATGGGGAATTCTCATGGAGCGAAAAAAAGGGTCACCAGTCGTTTGGTCATGCATACCTCTGTGTGAATAACCTGGATCCACCCTTGAACTTACCCCATAATATCTTGCACATAAGAAGGATACTTGAATCTGTTGCCTGCGCATGCTCCTTGCGTCTCACTCTGCATATCTGCACCTAAATATGGCATAAAATATAGATAAACTAGATGAATCCTCGACCGCGCACGGTCAAAATTTATGCCTCCGCCATCACGCAATCAGAAAGATATGTACGGCTTGTTCCATGCCATCAGAAATCAAAAACATTTTACAAATT
>BQKZ01000809.1:94379-110800 GCA_036244855.1 Temnopleurus reevesii
TTTTTACAAGTTTTTTGGCCCTGTGACCTTTGACCTTTGACCCACTGAACCCAAAATCTAATCAGTTCATCCTCACATGGTTATACATACTTGATCCAAGTTTGGTCAAAATCCGTCCAGCGGTTCTGAACTTATCGCGGTAACAAGGTCCGGACGGACGGACGGACGCACGGACGGACGGACGGACGGACGGACGGACGGACGGACGGACGGACGGACGGACGGACAACCCGAAAACATAATGCCTCCGGCACCACCTTACGGTGGCGGAGGCATAAAAATTCCATGCTAATGTCAATCATTCTTCATAACTTGTAAAAAACAAATAGTAAAATGAGATTGTAAACTGATTCTAAATTTAACATTGCATCCTTGATTAAATGGCAACATTATTCACATCTTTACAGAGCCCAAAGAAGCATGAAAATGGCGTGGACACCAAAATGTCACCCTGACCCCATCAGTTATAGAAACACTCTTTTCATTACAAGTTTATTAAGTTTATTACTGCTAAAATTTCAATTAATACGTACCAGCACGACTTGCTTCCAGAAGAAAGGCGTTCCCATAATCAAAGAAATATAGTCCTACTGCAGAGAGCCTGTTAATCGCTGTAATCTGCCTCCGCAAACTAAGTCAAGAGAGGGAGAGAATAAACAGATCATATTTCCTGCAGCTAATAAAAGCTTATATATTATCCCAAGCACCCAACAAGAACATGATTCGTTGATTTTTTTCCTCATGATTTCCATTCATTTCCTACCTAAAACTTTCAAAATTCGCAAACGAATAAAATATTGTAAATATCTGTCCTTAGAATAGTTTGCTACAAAAACCTGTAGCATTCACAATATGAAAGCATGTACCGTATGTCAACCTTTCTAGATGTTACATCTTAATTACTAAAAAAAAATCTATATGCGAAACAGATATATAAATTATACTCTCACCTAACACATCAGAAAACGCAGAGTGACATCAAAATACAACATCAATAATATGAAAAAATCTTCGTTTTCAATATAAACAAAATATCATAATTATACTGCTTTTATGCTCAAAATCTTAATGGTTGGCAATTAGATGTACTAGTATATAAGGATAACATACATGTACATGTAATCAAAATTATTCAAATATTTCTTATTCTAAATCTAAAATATATAATCGAATGTGTTTTAATCAATAAAAATGAAAAAAAGCTACCTTTCCTGGACAAGATTCTTGAATCTGAGTGGATCGCTGTTCATCATGTCATTGGCCTGGTCAAAGGTCAACTGAACGGGATAGTAGCCACCATTGAAAGGGTTATGACAAGAAGTCTGGTCAGATCCGAGATCGGCCAAGAGCTCGCCGGTAGACTCATACTCTACAACTAGCCGCTCCCTGAAAGATATAAAACATAGGTTTTAAGACAGCCATTTAGATACAAGATTATAATATAGGCAGCCGCTCACATTGGCCTGGTCAAAGGTCAACTGGACGGGATAGCAGCCTCCATTGAATGGGTTGTGACATGAAGTCTGGTCGGATCCCAGATCGGCCAAGAGCTCACCGGTAGATTCGTACTCAACCACAAGTCTCTCCCTGTATTAGATGGAGAAAAAAAAGGTTGTAAGGCAACCACTTAAAGCCAGGTTTATAATATGGGCAGCCTCTCACATTAGCCTGGTCAAAGGTCAACTGGACTGGATAGTAGCCTCCATTAACAGGGTTGTGACAGGAAGTCTGGTAGATTCATACTCTACCACAAGTCTCTCCCTGAAGAATAGAAACGCATAGGTTTTAAGGCAGCCACTCAATGCCAGTTTTATCTTAAAGGCAGATCCTACGGATAGGTTGGCAAGAGCTTACCAGTAGATTCATACTCTATCACAAGTCTCTCCCTGAAATATAGAAACATATCGGCCCGTATTCCGATAGCGAGGTTTAAGTTAAAGTAGAACAAACTTGATATCAAATACCCTAAAATTTGGTATCATTGTGGACTTTGAGGCCTAATTCAGCATTCTATACCATTTTTTTCACTATGGAGAGAAATTTGTACGCAATAAACCACTAATTAGTCATTTAATAATCACCCCCTGGATGAGATGCGCAGAACGTTTGTGAACTTACGCTACTGCGCAACTACGTCATCAAGTAGCGTTGTAAATTGACTGCAGAATACATAAACGCGCGCTCGATGTAGTTTCTGAATGAAATCGATGTAGTTTCTGAATCAAATCTTGGATGAATTTATGTTATTCTTTGTTTTTCACTTATTCTATCTGCATTAATGTATATCCTTTTGTTATTCTTTGTTTTGCATTTATTCTATCCTCATTTTTTGTCTATCCTGCCATCATTCTTTGTTTATCGTTTATTCTTTCCTCATTTTCCGTCTATCCTTTTGTAATTCTTTGTTTTTCGTTTATTTTATCCGCATTTTCTGTCTATCCTTATGTTATCCTTTGTTTGTAAGATATTCTATCCTCATTTTCTGTCTATCCTTATGTTATTCTTTGTTTATCGCTTATTCTATCTTTATTTTCTGTCCATCCTTATGTTATTCTTTGTTTTTCACTTATTCTATCATCATTTTATGTTTATTCCTATGTTATTCTTTGTTTATTGCTTATTCTATCCTCATTATCTGTCTATCCTTATGTTATTCTTTGTTTATCGCTTATTCTATCTTTATTTTCTGTCTATCCTTATGTTATTCTTTGTTTTTCACTTATTTTATCATCATTTTCTGTTTATTCCTATGTAATTCTTTGTTTATTGCTTATTCTTTCCCCATTTCCGTCTATCCTTTTGTTTCCTTTGTTTTTCATTTATTCTATCCTCATTTTCTGTCTATCCTGCTCTTATTCTTTGTTTGTCGTTTATTCTTTCCTCATTTTCCGTATATCCTTTTGTTATCCGTTGTTTTTCACTTATTCTATCACCATTTTCTGTTTATTCTCATGTTATTCTTTGTTTATTGCTTATTCTATCTTTATTTTCTGTCTATCCTTATGTTATTCTTTGTTTTTCACTTACTTATCATCATTTTCTGTTTATTCCTATGTAATTCTTTGTTTATTGCTTATTCTTTCCCCATTTCCGTCTATCCTTTTGTTTCCTTTGTTTTTCATTTATTCTATCCTCATTTTCTGTCTATCCTGCTCTTATTCTTTGTTTGTCGTTTATTCTTTCCTCATTTTCCGTATATCCTTTTGTTATCCGTTGTTTTTCACTTATTCTATCACCATTTTCTGTTTATTCTTATGTTATTCTTTGTTTATTGCTTATTCTATCTTTATTTTCTGTTTATCCTTATGTTATTCCTTGTTTTCACTTATTCTATCATCATTTTCTGTTTATTCCTATGTTATTCTTTGTTTATTGCTTATTCTATCCTCATTTTCCGTCTATCCCTTTGTAATTCTTCGTTTTTCGTTTATTCTATCCTCATTAATGTCTATCCTTTTGTTATCCTTTGTTTTTCGTCTATTCTTTCCTCATTTTCTGTCTATCCTGCTCTTATTCTTTGTTTATCGTTTATTCTTTCCTCATTTTCCATCTATCCTTTTGATATTCTCTGTTTTTCATATGTTCTATCCTCATTTTCTGTCTATCCTTATGTAATTCTTTGTTTATCGCTTATTCTATCTTCATTTTCCGTCTATCATTTTGTTATTCTTTGTTTTTCGTTTATTCTATCCACATTAATGTATATCCTTTTTGTTATCCTTTGTTTTTCATTTATTCTATCCTCATTTTCTGTCTATCTTGCTATTATTCTTTGTTTATCGTTTATTCTTTCCTCATTTTCCGTCTATCCTTTTGTTATTCTTCGTTTTTCGTTTATTCTATCCGAATTAATGTATATCCTTTTGTTATCCTTTGTTTTTCATTTATTCTATCCACGTACTGTTTCTTTGACAAATTAGTTTGAAATAGTCTAAATATCTCAGTTTAAAAAACATGGATTTTAGTGTACAAGCGTACATAAAACAAATGGTCACATCGATGGAAGCTATATCATGACGTCACAACCAAATGGGTGCACTCGCTCTAGGAAACGACCCCACGCAATGAACTACGTGGGGGGTAAATCAGAAAATTTCATTTTTCTGATTTTAATGATATTTTTATGAACGGAAATGAATCCCAAAGTGTTATATACACCTCCAGGACCATACTCATATATAATAAGCCTTTATCAACGATCCCAAGTGTATTCCACTTTAACCCTGGTCTAAATCTGTGGTTTAAGTATGGAGAGCCAAAAGTGCCAACATTTTGTTTACAATGAATAATTTGTATGTTAACTGCTCTCTTTTCCCATACTCTAATAATGTAGAAAACTATTGACGTTTTTATTCCGAGACAGTTTTAATTAATATGGGTGCCAAATGTGCTGGTAAATTAAACATCGACTGATATAGATTCAAGCCTCTTTTGGCTCTCCATACTTAAACCACAGATTTAGACCAGGGTTAACTTAAACCTCGCTATCGGAATACGAGCCATAGGATTTAAGGCAGCCATTTAGATACAAGTTCATTATATAGGCAGCCGCTCACATTAGGTTGGTCAAAGGTCAATTGGACGAATTAGTAGCCCCCATTGAAGGGGTTGTGACAAGATGTCTGGTCGGATCCGAGATCAAAAAGAGCTCACCGGTGGATTTATACTCCACAATAAGTCTCCTCCTGAAAGATAAAAAAACATAGGTTTTAAGGCATCCAAGGACTCCTGATCAGATCAGGTAATTTGGCAAATAGTTGGCTGATAGATTCATACTCCACAAAAAGCCTCTTCAGAAAAGATAGGCTTAAATGCAGCCCGTCACAGACAGGATTATATTTTATAACCATTTGCAGACACTTGCAACCAGATAACCACGCGCACAACTTAGAGGGGGCGCTTGATCAGATCCTATAGATAGGTCGGCAAAGGGGTCACCGATTCATACTCCATGACAAGTCTTTCCCTGAATGACAGAAAAACATAGGTTTTAAGAAAGCCACTTATAGTTCATCTGAAGATTTTACTCAACAATTCTCTTTTTGAAAAAAAATCATTGTGGACTATTGTCAATTAATTATGTAAACAAAATTTCAAGACAATCATCCATGATATTTTCCTGTCATCATCAAAAATCTCAATTCTATAAACCCGCGAAATACATGAAAACAAACAACTTAAAAAACAATGAAATTGTTAAAAGTATTCCCGCATAGAATGGCGCCATCTCTCCTTGAAAATGCTGCCCGGCTGCAGCTACCAACGAGCCAATTGGAGAAATGCAGTGATCGTGACGTCATCGTATTGCATTAGCTAGCTGCGTGTACCGCAGCCATAAAGCTTATATGGACTTGATGTGTATTAAATCTTGCATATTCTTTGCTTGTTCCACCCCAATAATCAGAAAAGTTTAGTAAAATCCGATCACTGTGATATTCTGTTTTAAAATGGAAATTATATTTGACAGATAAAACGTTTTCCCCCTTTTTTGATCATCAGAAAACTAGCCGTACACATTGCAATGTGTGATTACCATCCTGTTGAGCAGATCCAGTTGCGTTTATGACTATGTGAACGCGAACTATCAATTGAGTCAATCTCAATTCAGGTATACATGTATTAGATTTAATATTGAACTAGGACTGAATCATCACTAAATTACCATGATTACTATTCGTCTATTAATGAAAACAGTGAAACATTTTGTTAAAAACTAACAACTTATATTACTCTAGCAGTCGGACGCAGGGTCACTATTCATGTTTTCCCCTTGCAGTGACAATTCACTGCCAGCGCGCACTGGCAAAATGAACTCAAAGTCGGGTAAACATTTTCAAAGCTGTTCAATTCTCTTGAGTTCATGCAAGTAATGAATAAGCTACCCTTTTCCTGATTCAGAGACATTCAAAATATATTACTTGTATAACAATTCCTACACATTCAGATGTACTTTGAAAAAGAAAATGCCAGTCGCAGTATTTCATCACTCTCTCCCGGCCGATCCACACCCCGCAGACCCCGGTGTGCTGGGGTCTCTGGCCGGGTGGTGGATCGAAGAAGGCTCGTGGCAGCTGCTCGTGCGCTCCGCTCCGTATAAAATCAGCTGCAGTATTCTCTGATTTTGCTCAAGACCTATATCGCTGCCAATGTAAGAATCTTCACAGTAATCGTCCGAAATTGAACTACATTCCAAAATCATATCCTTGGTGTTTTGGCTTGAAGAATTGTGGATCATTTTGTCAGAAGAACTGTCTGCTTGTGTGTGTTGTATTGCACTAACTGAATGCAAACCGCTGTGCAGTGAAATGCTGATCAATACGTCACATCGCATAGTGAGAAGGACGAACGTCCCCAATCACTTGACTATAAACAACTAAATATGTGTCTTTCAAAGTGCCCTGTCGCCTTTGTGAATTTATATATGGATTCAAAAATGCTTTAGATGGAATCTAGGACTCTTCCCCCATTTAATGAGGTATAATATGATTGGTTTTTGCATCTTTTAAATTTCTATGCGGGTCTAGGCTTTTCTTGGTATGGCAATTGATGAACAGCTGCATCGTCGTCGCTTTCCTCTGCATTTTCATCATATTCCCCGATTTTGCCATGATTAATCTCGCTGTCCGTGTCAGTACTTGGTTCATACTGTTCTTCCTCCGAATCACATTCCATAACAATATAAGGTCTTCAAAATCATTCTCTGCCATTTTGTACTTTCACGATGCAATTGATAGAGCTGGATATGAGAAAGCGTTCGATGTAGCTACGTGCATAGAATACGTGTGCAAAATTGAGCTTTGCATGCTCAGCAGACGCCGCGCATCCGGGCTCTGAAAAGTAGCATGCAATACAATGACGTATTTTCTCCGCGGGGGGTCAAAATGAATTTTTACGGCGGTTCATTCTCGCAGCAGTGTATAAAAGTGTGCTAAAAGGCGTTTATCTCTTTTTTTGCATTTCAAAATAGTTTTAAACAACTTTAAATGGATTCTATAATACTTCCTTGATTTAATGAGGTATAATTTTCCTAATTTACGCACATTTTTAAGTTCTATGCCAGTCTACTTTAAAAATACAAGAAAATAAAAAAGACACCTCACAAATTCAATGGTCAAAGTTCCGGAACACATGAATTTATCCAAGAAGATGTCTCAGTACCGAAAAATACTTACCAGACATCAACAATGTTGCCATGGTAACCGATGCTGACTGCCTCCTGCGCATTGCGGGCTTGCCTGTCAAATTAAAGCAATGGGGAGATTTGATGAAGCAAAATAATTCCCCATACAAAGATTTTCTTTAATGTCTTTATACATCCACATACAGACTACTGGTGCTTCAGTTGTTTTTACAAGGACAAAAAATATGATGATAATTGTGTGGACTATCGTACCAATGAGAGATCTTTTTTTACATCGATACAAATCTGAGTTCAATAATTTGAAGTTCAGTGATTTCACAGAATCCTTAAAATTAATTGATGCATTAAATGACGGCAAATACTTTACCCACAAAGTCACTAAGTCAAATTTTGAATATGTAAACAATTTGAATAGTTAACATGCTCAGAATTTCTTTCAAACAATGAAAACTTGTTACAGCCTCCTTGCAACCTAAGAGAACCCCTTGCAAACTTTCACAAACCATGACAAATCCTCAAATTTCCTACATTCACTGCTTAATGAGATACATTGTTAAATGTGAATATGAATATAAAATGACTTCATACCTGATGCGCTGTATAAGAACGTCAACATCATCGATCACTTCCATCACCCATCTGAAAAGAAGAAAATAATATTAAAAAAAAAAATGATTTTAAAATTATGCCTTTCACTAACGTATTAGAAATCCATAAGTGCTCTAACCTGAAATGCAGCAGTATGATACTTGCATAAGCTTGTCAAGGAGCAAGCTAATGCCCAAGTCACACAGAAGCCCTGACTGAAGACAATTCAACACAAATCTTTGTTCGAAGGCAGTTAACTGTGAACTAAACAAACAGCCATGTTCAATCCTGTTGCTTCTGGGATTCTATGTGACTGGGGCCTTATGCTTCATCTGGGATAAGTGCAGCAAATCTGGACGAGGTTTCTTGTAGAAAGAACTTAACTCTTTCATTGCTTCGTTCGCCGATTGGCACGTACGTTGCCTTGCTTTGTTCGCCGATCGGCACAGATATAGAGTGCACGCATAAACAATACAATTGCAGTCTGTACAGCCCGCTGCTTACAATACAATGCGACTCATATGCGAGCGTACATTCACAATCGTTGATTTGGACATTTTCAGCACTACCTTGTCAGAGCGAAATTTCGAGAAAATTGTGATTATTTCTGACAATTTAAAATTGAAAATGACGGGGAAGATGAGGCGTTGACCCACTATCTATACTGCAGAGGAAGCCTTGGAACTTATACTTTCCCCGAACTTCCCCGAACTTTAGCTATACTCGCTAAAAGATGTGCCATTTCAATAGAGACAAGTTGAATGGCGTGTGAAACAAGTCACTCCTTGTAATATCATTTACCTGAATATTACATCTATTTTGTTACTATGAATATGCTGCCCTCTACGTTCGTTGATGCTGCCGAATACATTTCAATGAATTGGTTGGTGCAGTTTTGTTGTTGTTGTTTTGATAAACAGAAGAAAATTAGCGATATATAGAGAGAGAGAGAGAGACCCTGGAAAGAATTTGAAGTAGAAAAATAACCAAGCTTTGAAAAAATAAGAGATTGCTTGAGAGATAAATGAACTCATAAAATTCAGTAATCAAAAGATAAACAGCAAAGAGAAAATAGAGGAAGATTGTGATATGAATGAAAATGAGCATAGAGTGTGATCAAACTTATTTATCAGGGTATAATAATATCCCCTTCATGGGCGGATCTAAATACAAACACTTAGGGGAGCACAAAAGGCGGTCCCTAATTCTTTTGTACTCGGTGTTGCTGGATCCGCGTATGCCCTTGAAAAAGCAGGATGTAGGATATTGATTTAGGCAGCTATACTCACTAAAAGATGTGCCATTTCAATAGAGACAAGTTGAATGGGGTGTGAAACAAGTCACTCCTTGTTACTTTTCATTTACAAAACAGCTCAATTCATAAACATAACCTGATGAATCTGGTATCATTCTAAAGCTTATACTCTGTTGAACAGGAATACGCAGGGTATGACACAAAATAATGTGTAATTTTAGCACTCATTTGACTGAATCTTGGACATAAAGAGAAGACAAAGATAACTTTAGACTCCTTGCAAGCGTAGTATCATTTATTTCAACATATATTGAGGGTTTAACTAAACAAAATGTAATGAAAATCATATGAGTTGATAGCAGAAATATTCCTCTACAACATTTGTACACAACATTTTTTCAAATATCCAACCACTAAAAAGATATTGACAACTAAACGCCACTACCCAAATCTGCTGCAGAAAAAGCAGCACACTGAGCAATCACTGTGGCACAGCGGGGTTTTTGCATGAGCACACAAAGAGTTAATGTAATGGGCAGAATTTGAACCTATGACCCTATTGTAAATGCGCAGGAGTCAGAACCACTGCACCAAGATGTTTGGATAACAGATTGAGAGGGATGAGTCAATTCATTTAAGATCGTATCATTTTCAAGTTTGGAAAATTTGATTATGCTAATTGGTTTAATTGTGTGCTGGTATGGATGGTCTGGAAAGCATCAATTGTCATGGAAGGGTATACAAGATGACTTCAGCCTCTGTGGAAGTTTAGAGTTCAATATATACAGAACTCACAGATAAGTACACCTTTTGTGAAGGTTTAGAGTTCAATACTCACCCTTGGTCACAGCTCTTTTTACAGCTTCCTTGCTAGTCTCCGCTACGACCCTTACACATCCACAGATAACTGCAGCTTTAACAAACCTTAAAGGTTTCGGGTTCAATACTCATCCTTGGTTGTATCTCTTCACGAGAGCCTCCTTGCCTGTCTCTGCTAAAACACCTACACATCCATAAAAAACTGCAGTCTATGAGAAGGTTTGGGGTTCAATGCTCAATAATGAAAACTTTCTTGGTTGTCTCTAATACTAACCCGACACATCTTCAGATAAATTCAGCCTCTAAGAAGGTTCAGGGTTCAATACTCATCCTTGGTTGTATCTCTTCACGAGAGCCTCCTTGCCTGTCTCTGCTAAAACACCTACACATCCATAAAAAACTGCAGTCTATGAGAAGGTTTGGGGTTCAATGCTCAATAATGAAAACTTTCTTGGTTGTCTCTAATACTAACCCGACACATCTTCAGATAAATTCAGCCTCTAAGAAGGTTTAGGGTTCAATACTCACCCTCTGTTGTATCTCTTGACGAGAGCCTCCTTGCCTGTCTCTGCTACAACATCTACACATCCATGAAAAATGCAGTCTATGAGAAGGTTTGGGGTTCAATGCTAAATAATGAGAACTTTCTTGGTTGTCTCTAATATTAGCCTGATACATCATAAATTCATCCTCTTTGAAGGTTCAGGGTTCAATACTCACCCTTGGTTGTATCTTTTCATAAGCATATCTTTTGCTAGTCTCTGATACAACCCCTACACATCCACAGATAACTACAGCTTTAACAAAGGTTTCGGTTGAATATTCAATGAGAATCTCATTGCTCATATCTGCAACTGCTGAGTAGGTTTAGGGTTCAATACTCACCCTTGATTGTATCTCTTCATGAGAGCCTCCTTGCTAGTCTCCGCTACCACCCCTACACATCCACAGATAACGGCAGCCTTGGCTTGCGCTCCACTCATTCCTCCCAATCCCGAGGTCACAAACACGCGACCTCTAAGGTCACTCGTTCCAAGATGGTTACGTCCAGCGTTGAGCACAGTCAGCTGGAAGTTAAGAGAGAAAGACCAAATTGCGCAAGTGAGCTGCAAATGGCAGATACATGTAATATCACAAACATGAACAGTACAATCTAGAGTGTTCATGAATCTTCAATATACCGAAATAACAATAACCAGTTCGAACATACATGCATATAGCTACAGTAAAAATAGATGCTTCTAAGCAGAGCTAATTTCATTTTAGGAGTCTCCAACTATGAAATTTTTAATTTAATGTGTCTACAATGGCCTGCAAAACAGCATTATAGATGTTGTGGTTGATACGTTCTTACAGAGTTAATTAACGCACAATACTACATGAAAATTGCATTCCAATGCTGATCTATAAGAGGGTATTCAGCAAATTTTAGGCTTCGGATTTTTAGTTCAGAGAAATGACCAGCAGTAAATCAGTGCTCTTTGCGATGACATTATGTGGCACAACTGCTGGCAAAGTCTCTCGCGCAGAGCAACATGAATTCTCATGAAAGCTTATTATTTATTACCTGTGAGGTATTTGTGCTAAGGAATCACGCTTTGTTATATACTTGATGGCAACTGATGTCAATGAATGCTGGACATACATACTGTACTGATATCCCAACAGCCTAGTTTTTGATGGACATCCGCCTTACAAGTATTAAATATGCAAGATGAAGAATTTTATCAATAATTCTTTCTTCTCTGGTGAAATAGGAATTTTGATCAGAAATGAAAGGATGGTGTATATCTTACTGTGGTGCCATGGACGATTCCTTGTGGGCCAATGTAACAGTAGCTTCCTGCCGTCATCTGACCATACCTGGAGAAAGTGAAGACCCATCAGATATCAGAAATTATTGTTTAACTCACAAAATTTGACTTGCAATGCAAATGATGCTGTAAGAGGCATGCTCTGCTTGGGGGCTAAAAATGCCTCAAATTCTCTGTGTTGAGAGCTGAAGGAAAATGTTGCACAAAACCAGTGACAATTTCATTGAAGTGTGCTTTTCAGTAGAATTAGCACATAGTCCAATAGGATGCCCTTCAAATTGTTGCTATGTGAGATTTTGTAACCTTTTCTTTCTTACTCTTTGGCTATTCTCACTACATGACAACACTGACAAATTTATTTTCTGGGCTAAGCACTTGTCACAGCCCTATGGCCCTAGTCACATAGAAGCTCGGAAGCAACACAATTCGACACAACTTTTTGTTCAGTTCACAGTTAGCTGCCTGCAAACAAAGAGTTGCGTTGAATCAGGTTGCTTCCGCAGCCCTACGTGACCGGGGCTTAACCTGAAGTTTTCAAAAACACTACTATGAAAAAGTATTTCTTTGACAGAATGAAACCTCTCCCTTGCCTTTATTCTTTTTCTCCCCGTATCTCATTCTTCCACACTTCCTAAATTCCTTAAATCTTCCATTTACACTCTTCTTTGATTCTTTACTTCCAATGTTCCTCCTTACTTCCGTTCTTTCATTTGTTCTTTCATTTCATTGTTCCACATCCTAGTTCCCCTTGTCCTTTTACTTCTCTCTACTTTGTCCCTCCTCCTCCCTACTCCCCCTCTCTCGTTCAATCATCCCTCATTCAATCCCTTCTATTTCCCTCCTCCCTCCCTCATCACTTCCTACCTCCTTCCATCTTCAAAAACAAACTTAAAAGAAGAGTCTACCCACAAATTTTATCGACATATGTTCTTTCTACATCCTTACTTTACCCATAATCGAAGGTTTTGCGTCACAATTTTGTAAAATAATGCTTATTTTGCCATTTTAAGGTTCAAATTTCCCAGAAAAATTTATGCAAATGAGGTGCAAGTCTCCGATGTGGTGACGTCACGGGTGCACAACTATTTCTGCGTCCGTTACGCGTACGTTCATGAAGCATGTTTTCACAACAGCGACCTCCAACACTGCACGGGTAAGACAAATTTTCTCAAATTCATCGTCAAGTGTAATACAAGACTGTCCTTCTAATTCTTTTTTTTTTGGAAAGTGAAGTTCCTGGCAGCAAATGTGTTCTACTTCATAGGGCATTGGGTGACATTTTCCACATTTGCACCAGCAATCGACGGGAGTGTTCATTCATGAGGGTCGCTTGTTTCTGGTTGGTGCCGCAGAGTCTTCGCCTGGCAGTGGTTGCACTTCTCGCCTCTCGCACTCGAAGTCCATCTCCGGCGTATTCAGCGGCGTCTGCTGCGATGCAGTTGTCAGAGAACGCGAACGAGACGATCTTTTTGGGGCAAAATCATAAGCAACAGGCCCACGATGACCATGAGTCCTGTCAGTATCGTCCATACTTTCCATTAGGGTCGTATTTCGAAGATTAGGGTAAGATTTGCAAGAAAATTACGCACTGAAAGTTGAAGGTTTGAGTACAGATCGCTTCCAAATTTCAGCTAAAACATGTAAACAATCCGTGCGTGCGCTGCTATTCACAAGCTATAACACGGCGTCTATGGGCAACGCGGATGAACATCGTGCGCTCTCATTAGATAATATATTGGTTTAAAATCCTTTTTTATTATTTTTGCAATCAGTAATGCCAATAAATAAATTTAGAAAAGAATTTAATTATTTTTACTAATTTTATTTAAACATTTGAGTAGAATAAAATTACCAAAAATTCCTATTTATTTTCTTGAATTTGGTTAGGCCCGGAGCAAACTTGCCGAAAAATCTCAGTTGTGCACCCGTGACGTCACAGCCCAAGCAGTCACGTGATTATTTAAAATATCAATTAAACAAATATTATTGACTTACAGTTGTTTTTAATGGTCAATATATGTTCAGTAAAAGGTAATCCCTCTGTTAAGAAAATAAAATTTGTGGGTAGACTCTTCTTTTAAAACTGAAGGTAAATGCCTTGGTTGCAGGGTCATTGCATGGAACAGTTGCCTTAACCCATGGAATTAACCAGCCTTCATTAAAAAATGATTATCAATCAAACTAAAGAATTGTCTAATCTGACAGGAACTTGTAAACCTAAATCTAGAATAAACTTCATAGATACACACACAAAGGTGAATTGATATACTTACATGGAGACACCCATCGCAAAGAGTCTGTTGTAATTCTCCCTGGATGAATAGTTTGGTACCATCTATTCAGAAAATGACAGTTCAAAGTCTTTAAATTTTGCACAGCTGATTATCTCTATCAGTCTCAAATCAGAACACCTTTAAACTCTTAAGGCCCGTATTCCAATAGCAAGGTTTAACTTAACCAAGGTCTAAGCCATTGTTATTTAGACCCAGCCTTTTCAAAAGTTAAACCAAGAGTCTAAATGACAATGACTTTAGACCAGGGTTAAGTTAAACCTCACTATCGGAATACGAGCCAGAATGACAACCTATCACAGTTATTCAGAGTGAAAATGATAAGTGTAAAGTCAACTTCCTTAAGTGAACAAACATTATCCCCACAATTAAAGCGGAACTTTCCCAAATATTAATATTGTTGTGAAAATTTGAGCAAAATCAGGCACTTAACAAACTTTTTTTGTTAAATTTCCAAATCAACACAAGTCTTCTTGGGTATTCTTTTCAACATTTATTACCATCGTAACCACTTGTCCTTTAAATCAAAGTTCTCTGTAAGTATTCAATATTAGATTTAAGCAAAAATGTTTGACAACTCACCATGCCGTTGGTGACAACAACTCTTGGTGCTTCCCGATGACTTGGAAACAGGCCGGAAGGATGACCAGAATACATGACCAACGTCTGTTCTTCACTCATCTGAGATAGGTAGTACATCACTAGCCAGAACTAGGGAAAGTAATAATTATGATGCATTTTCAAATTATGTTGTTTCAAGCAATTGATAACGGTACAGAATCAGTCACACATTGAGAATGATGTTCATCAAAATGTTTAATGCCTTCCTATGTATGAGTTGGAAAGATACAAGAAGGGCGACCAGCATACACTTCTGCCCTTTGCTTATTTGAGACAAGGAGTACCTTAACAGCTAGAATTGGATTCTGAAAAGAATGAAACATTTGGAAAGAGCGCTGCAGGATGACCAGAATACACGAGGCAAAGGATTCTCAAACTCAAACAAGTGAAATGATATGAAATACAAGAAAGATGACTTGGTAAGAGACCTGATTGGTGCCTGGAGTGCATGACTAATGTCTGCTCTTCACTCATCTGAGAAAAGTAGTACATCACTACCCAGAACTTAAGGAAGAAATTATTATAATTTACTTTTAAATACATGTTGTTTCAGCCGATATGTACATGTAACAGTACAGAATCAGCAACATATTAAAAATGGAGTTCTCCAAAACGCTTTTATGCATTCCTATGTATGACTTTAAGACAGATTCAGTAAAAATTTTCACAGTAAAGCTTATAAACATTAAAGGTATAGATTCGTAATGGTCAGGATGCAGAAAGTGATGTGAAACGAGCTGATATATTCACAAGTTGCTTTACATGCATAAATATAACTGTGTACGAAATTAGGAGAGGATTTTTGCACGTATTCTGGAGTATTTTACGTCGAACACGCCAATCAGCAATTATCCTACGGTGTGCTAAATGTATGTGCTTTCACATGAAGGAGCGTCGGCCCAGAATGGGCGGAGTGATCGGTGGTATTGTCTGCGGTGTGTGAGTTTGCATTCATTTTGTACGTGAAGCATGTTGTGTTAGGGAGAGCGACCGCAGCATCATTTTTTATTTTGCGATAATTAAGCCATTTCTTGATCGATTTTATTCAAACAAACTATGAACATGCTCTAATTTGCTATTGAAAGGCTGCATTATGGTAATACTTTTACTCCAGCTCACAAAGTAGTTAAATATCTGAAGTGCCATCTCTACCAAAACTAATCTATCGGTTCATATTCATCATTTTTAATGACCAACAAAACATTGTTTTGTTTATATATCTGCAAAAAGAAAGATCATTCCCAAATATAAGAAAACAGGAATCAAACGGCATTGTCACAAAGAAAACACACTGTAAGTAACAAAAATTGACAAAAATAGTTTTCCTTTCTATATTTCTTACCTGTGCCCAGTTGGAGAAAACTTGCCCATTGCCACCATAAGTGACCAATTCATGTGGAAACTGTTGGAATAAAAAGGAGACACTTTTGTATTAGTCATGGTCAACTTATGACAAAAGAAAATCAAAAATGTTATTGGTTATGATTTTCCTATAACGTACCTCTAATGTATAATTTGAACTATAATCTACTGCCAGCCTCAAATAAAGAGTTACCAAGGAGACAGATTGATATACAAAATAGTAATGCTATGCTCCCAAAAGTAAGTGATATCCATGTATTTCAATACCCATAATCAAATAATCAAACCTACTAGATAAAAATTACAATGATTATGTATTTTGTTGTCAAATATTTATTTCATTTAACATATAATTGATTCATTATTGTAATCAAATCATTTATATTTTCATTATTTTGTATAATTTGACATAACACAATGTATATGAAACTAGATGAATCCTCGACCGCGCACGGTCAAAATTTATGCCTCCGCCATCACGCAATCAGAAAGATATGTACGGCTTGTTCCATGCCATCAGAAATCAAAAA
>BQKZ01000810.1:13402-43759 GCA_036244855.1 Temnopleurus reevesii
TTGATAAGTAACCACCCAGATAATTTGTCAAAAACACATTTTTTATCCCACTATGGATGAGGCCAAATAAATGGTATATTTTTCAAACCTTTTTTTAGCGGCCACCTGTTTATGGTGACCACTTATCTTTAGTGGCCATCTAAATTGGTTCCCTCTTGATGAATATGTGTTATAAATGTTGTATATAAAGGCCTCTAGTCTACAGTTGCCACTTTTTCTACTTCCCTTGTTGACTGTATTTTCCCTATAATGAAGAGGTTTTTATTGTATTTTTAATAATATCGTGTATGGACCTTAGCAAGTAATCCTAATTTCATGTAGAATACAGATTAAAAACCAGACCTTTTTTAATCTTTAAGCGTGAATAAAATGGAAGTTTGGAAATCCTACACGTACAGCTATACTGACGTAGTCCATGGTTTATTAACGTACATTACACTGCCAACATTCATTCCAACAAACAACCCTATATGGTGTGACAGCTATATGACTCATCATTTCGCAATATCTGCTACTTATGTTGTAATACTGCTGTTGGGGAGAATAGCACTTGTGGCTGTCAAAGATACATACATCAGCATTGTATACACAGTATCATTAATATTTTGATGAATGTCATATTCTTTCGTACAAAATTAGTTTCTCCTTCAAACTTGCTGCTTATTACATGTAAGTGTTGTTGTCTATATCTAAAAGATCATGATGACATGAATACAAATATAGATTCATATTTGCCTGTTGTGTCTGGCTAAGGGACACCAAACTGTAATTCCGAGACCGAATAGATCTGGATGACAACCTATTAGTTATAGAGAAATATTTGTTATTTCCCTTTCAAAGCCAGTATTTTAGCATCCAAAATTTGAGATTTCACTGAATTTTAGACTTATTTACACATGCAAGGGTTGTTATTTCATGCTTTTTAAAAATCATTGTACACAAATCTAATGGCATCATACTTAGTGGACATTTTAGTGCATTTATGGTCGCGAAATTAGCGAAAAATGAACCCCCAACAAAGATTTCAGCGGATACAGTATTTTCATTTAGTTCAATACACATATGTATACTGGGAAGCATACAACTATTTACATGTACACAAACAATTATTTGCGTGACAGGCGGAAACTCTTTAACAGAAGGAAGGAAATCCTCGACAGATGACTAAACAGTGCGGTATTATCAAAGAAGTGAACTACGTTTGGTTATAGATTGAGGGGCGACTGCAGAGGGGTATTTTGTTTGGAAAACTGTAAAATCATGTAGATAGCAATATCAAACACGAACTTTGTATTTATGGTTTTGTTTTAGATATGAAACATCCTTTTCCTGTAGAATGTATGTTGTACATTGGAACAAACATATAAATGTGCCTTTCATTCTACTTGAATAGTCAAAGGATTTTTGCTTAGATTATATTCTCCACCCTTTACGTTTTACATTCCTGTCTTCTGGAAAAAGTATATTTATTCATCTTTCTCTTCATGTATCCCCTCTCCCCCCCCCCCCTTTTTACCTTTCTCTTTCTCTCTCTCTCCCTCTCTCTCTCTCTCTTTCTCTCCCCTATCTTTTCATACTCTGCCTCTAATATAAAGAGTCTCTTCCACCCTTGTTTCTCTCCTTTTTTTCTCTCTTTCTTTCTCTTTTCCTTTGTTTCTCTGATTCCTTCTTTCTTCCTATCTCTCTCGATTTCTATCAAAATATATGAAGGGTATCTAAGGTAAAAAAATCCATAATTTATCAGTATTGCTAAAGTTCCCAAATTCTCGGAGGAATAGATTTCACCTATACATTATGACATATTTTCTCTCAAAAGAGCATAAAATATCCCCTTTAGTGTCAACTTGTTCAAATGTATTGGGAGCCTGGAAACACGTACGATATGTAAATGTGAAGTGAATTGGAACAATACATGCAAGTTTTTCTTAAAAACCCTTTTTTTCATCTTTCTATCTGTTTAAACAGGCTGCTCCGCCCCTTCCTCCCGTGGTACCAGGTGGGCAATACATTCCACCCCCTCCCCCACCACCAAGCATACAACAGGTACCACATGTTGCTCCTGTTGTACCACAAGTTGCTCCCCTTCAGCCACAACAAGCTCAGCAACCCAACAACAACTGGCCCCTCCCTCAAGCACCATGGCTGGTCCAAAACAGGTAAGAAAGTAGCCTTTTTCATACACATTCCCAGTGATTCTAACCATACTGGGTAATAAGATGGGGTTCAAGATTGTAAGTAATGTGATTGGTCAACTGACATCACATGGTACAAGCATTTAATGTTACTGACGTGCTAAACATCTAACTGGTAACAAGTGATATCAAATCCCCCGATAGCCCTAGACACCGATATATCGCTTGTAAGCCAGTCATTTTGAACGAAGCAACCTTGTCACAAACTCAAAGCGAAATCAGCATGAAAAAGCTTAATAGCGTGTAAACAACAACAAAACGTTATACAACAAATATTCTTACAACTGGGCCCCGTACCATAAAGGTTTGTGATTAATTGCTAATGTGATAGCGATCGATATAAATCGCAAGTCTATGGCAAATCATGTACTAAAGTTTGCAATCAATCGCGAAATCAAATAGCGATTAAACACAAACCTTTATCTTACGGGGCCCAGGTATTGCTGACCCATTTTGGAAAACAAATAATACAGATTTTTTTCATGCGTTTCGTGTGCATTTGCAACTGATTTCTTCATTTTACTATTGAACTGCATGTGTGATTTTGTAGTATACGATAATTCATTTGGACCACGTCGTTCTAATCTTTTGCAGCGTTGATAGAAGCGATGGCTCGCCTTCCCGGACCCAGGTTCTACAACAGGTCCATCGAGAGGCTATCGTCACGGAGATCAGTGAGTTGGTCCATCGCCAGCTGGTCCGCGAGACCTTAGAGAGCAACTTCAGAGGACAGCTGGAATTCCTCATGATGGTATGCGAGTAATCAAATAAATATAATAATAATACACAATATATACAGTGTATAATAAGAAGTTTTTCTAAGCGCTCTGTGCATTATTACCTGGCTATAGCATAGCTACCATTTGGAACTCACTGCATTCAAGGAATTTCTTTCTGCCGATACACATTCACCTCACCAGGGTTGAGTGCAGCACAATGTGGATAAATTTCTTGCAGAAACAAATAAACGCCATGGATGGGATTCAAATCTACGATAATCATAATAATCAATCAATAATTATAGTCTAGAAATAAAAATAAGGCTTCCCCCAAAAATGAATTGTACCGGTATATATGCCCTCAACTGACCCATCAAAATGAAAAATCACAGTTAAGTTATGGATAAACAATAATAATGATTGATAATGACTGGCTTTTATATAAGGCTTATTAGCTCTTCATGAGAAGCCCCTAAGCACTCTACGATTGCAGCATTATTACCCTGGCTTTAGCAGTGCAGCTATTACTAGGTGCAAAAGCTTTTTCAAGGAATTAAATCCTACCAGTTATTTCTTGGGCTTTTCATCCCCTTTTAAGTCTGATTTTCTTCGTGGATTGTGTGAATTGTGTTCAAAATTTTTGTTTAAACTGAATTAAAAAGATCTTTTTCGATCAACCAATTGACTGATGATATTTTTCAGACATGACATTTGAGGGCAATCAAACAATTTTTTTTGAGAGGGGGGGTTTGCTCATTTGTGTCTCGCAGACAGTGGGCTTAATGATGGATGCGGTTTTTGTTTGTTTTTTATACACACAATGGATGTTCTTAACAAAGCAAAAGCTTGCCTGAGGCTTGCCCGACCTTGCGAGTCCATTGTCTTTCAGATGTTTCAACCCTATCTCATTATCTCATTTTCAGAATCGTTTGGAGTCCATTGGCCCTGAGTCTGGTGAGCGCGTGATGAACTTCATCAATACGATCCCGCAAAGTCGGCACATCCGTCGCAACGATTTCTCTCATCTCGGAATCCACGCGCCTGCTTCCCAGCAGGATGCCCAAGCCGGAGCTGAAGGGGGCGCTACTGTGCCTGCCGCTTTCGTAAGTAGACAATATTTTCCACTTGAGAACCAGTATGCTTGCTTGATGCAGGCTATTCTTGATATCATGAGAATTGTAGGAATCTGGGAGATGCCAACCTTCTGAAATGCACTTGAGAGTAGAAATTAAAGTGTAAATCAGCAAATTGCTGAACCAAATGTTTTCTCATGAGAGAAATTGTATATACCCATTGTTATCACACAGCCTCTTATAAAAAAATATTTGGTTCAGCTGATCAGTGATCCACAATGTTATGTCTGTCCTTGTGCATAGTCCGGAAGGCTGGCATGTTTAAGGTGACCCCGAATGAAAATGAAAAATAACAAATATGGAAAGGTGACATAATAATAGACTGATTCAATGCACACATTTTGGTGTAGAGGGAAACAATATCTGTAATCACTATAGGCAGGTGGTCACTGAAGACCTGGTGATTATTTGGTGCTGGCATTAGAGCTAAAACTTTGAAATATTCAAGCCAAGCCCTATAAAAGAAAAAGTGTAACATACAAAAAAGGGGGAAAATGTCAATAGAGAGAAAATTTTAGCCCCTAACGTCTTCATACAGTGATCCTGCAAAAAATCATGTTTTTATGTCTCATTTATTCTGTAGGAACTATATATATCCTAATTAGATTTTAAGATTTCACTCGTGATTGGGGGGTAAAATGGGTTACAATTTTCCTTGTCTTATCAGCCAAGGAACGCATCAGCAGGCACTTCTGTTTTGTAGCCATCCAAAATGGTCTAGCCCCCTCTATTGGTAGGATGGTACATAGTTACAAAGTACACAATGTGCTCCGTGCACATGTCATTCTAAACCAACCATGAAATAGTGATACCAAATTGCCTGTGAAGAAAAAAATTACCTACATAGAAACGAACAGAAGAGGAAGAGCCCCCTCTGTTGGCAGAACCAAGAAAGTTTTTATCTCCATACTTTGGGAAGGATTATCAAAGTGAATGAGTTTGTATGCAAAGAAACGAAGAATAGAGAAAGAAAGACAGAAAAGAAAGCAAGAGGGATAGGGTGAAGTAGAATAGCCCCATCTATTGGCAGAATCACCTCCCAAACTTAGATTTTGAACATCACAACGTTCTTTTGAATGACCACGTTCAAAGACTTAGTGGCTGTTTGAATCTAACTAGAGATTCTTTCTTATCACCACAACTAAACTGACATTTTTCGGAAAACTTTAGGAAAACACGATAATCATATATAATCTCTGGAAAAAGCACCATATTTGTTTAAGTATTATTATTATATATCCTTGTTTCTGAATGCAAATCAAAACACATGGAAAAAAAAACAAGAAGAAAGTCAAAGAATTTAGGTATTCAGTACTCAAAACTCATTGAATCATCTCTTATACTCATCAAATCAGAATCACTGACCATGTTTCTGTCCACAAAGCTGAACTCCTGAAGAAAGACAAAGAAAAGGGTTAAATTATTGATTTATCACTCCATGTTTGAGTGACCTCTCATACTCTAAAAATCATTATTGCTGTAAATGTTTCTGGTCACAAACCTGAACTTATGGAGACAAACAAAGAAAAAGTTCAAGTCAAGAAAAAGTGGGAGTAATAAATTTATGGAGTGACCTCTCGTACTCTTGAAACCATTGCCACCAACAATGTTTCTGCCCGCAATTTTAAACTCATAAAGAAAGACAATAAAAAAGTGTAAGTCATTATTTATATCATTCCCAACTTTATTGAGTGACCTCTCATATTCTTGAAACCATTGCTTCCATTCGTGTTTCTGTCCGTAAACCTGAACTCAGGAAGAAAGACAAAGAGAAAGTTTAAAGTATTAATTTATCACTCCAAGTTTAGGGAGTGACCTCTCATACTCTTAATATCATTATCGCCATCAATGCTTCTATCATGAAAATAGACAGAGGAAAGCTTTAAAATATTTATTTATTACTCCAACTTTATCGAGTGACCTTTATAATTTAAAAATCATTACCACTGACTATGTTTCTATCTGCAATTCTAAACTCATGGAGAAATACAAAGAAGGAAAAGAAATAATAGTGACCTCTCATACTTTTGAAATCATTGCCACCAACAATGTTTCTGTCCGCAAAACTGAATTCATGAAGAGAGACAAAGAAAAAGTTATTGATATATCAATCACTCCAAGTTTATGGAGTGACTTTTCATAGTCACCAAAATCATTTTCACTTTCCACGTTTCTGTGAAACTAAAACCTGAACTCATGAAGAAAGACAAAGAAAAAGTTGGAGTAATGAATTTATTGACTGACCTCTCATATTCTTGAAACCATTGCCAACGTCCATGTTTCTGTCTGCAAAATTGAACTCATGAAAAAAGAAAAAATGAAAGTAATTATCTTTTCCCCTTACTTTATGAAATGACCTCCTATACATAAAATCATTGCCACTGTCCATGTTTCTATCTGCAAACCTGAGTTCATGGAGAAAGACCTTGCACCCCCATTAAAATATTTATTTATTACTCCAAGTTTATTGACTGACCTCTCATACTCTTGAAATCATTGCCATCGTCCATGTTTCTGTCCTCTATTCTAAACTGATAAAGAATGACAAAGAAGAAAGAAAAAATGGTGACCTCTCATACTGTTTAAATAATTGCCATCGTACATGTTCCTGTCCGCANCTGACCATGTTTCTGTCCACAAAGCTGAACTCCTGAAGAAAGACAAAGAAAAGGGTTAAATTATTGATTTATCACTCCATGTTTGAGTGACCTCTTATACTCTAAACATCATCATTGCTGTAAATATTTTGGGTCACAAACCTGAACTCATGAAGAAAGACAAAGAAAAAGTTCAAGTCAAGAAAAAGTGGGAGTAATACATTTATGGAGTTACCTCTCATACTCTTGAAACCATTGCCACCAACAATGTTTCTGTCCGCAATTTTAGACCCAATGAAAGACAAAGAAAATGTGTAAGTCATTATTTATCACTCCCAACTTTATTGAGTGACCTCTCATATTCTTAAAACCATTGCTTCCATTTTGATTTTTGTCTGCAAATCTGAACTCATGAGGAAAGACAAAGAAAAGTTTCAAGTGATTATTAACACTCCAAGTTTATGGAATGACCTCTCATACTCTTGGAACAATTATAATGATAATCTGCAAAGCTTAACTCATGAAAAAAGACATTTCTAAAGAGGAAAGCCTTAAGATATTTATTTATTACTCCAAATTAATCGAGTGACCTCTCATACTCTTAGAATCATTATTGCTGACTATAGTCCTGAAATAATTGTCCATGTTTCTGTCCCACAAACCCCAACTCATGGGGAATGACACCCCCTCAAATAATTTTTAAAACAATTATTTATCACTCCAACTTTATTGAATGATCTCTCGTACTCTTGAAACCATTGCCAACAACAATGTTTCTGTCCGCAATTCTAAACTCATGAAGAAAGACAAAGAAAAGTTTAAAGTATTAATTTATTGCTCCAAGTTTGGGGAGTGACCTCTCATACTCTTGAAATAATTATCGCCATCAATGCTTCTGTCATGAAAATAGACAGAGGAAAGCTTTAAAATATTCATTTATTACTCCAACTTTGTTGAGTGACCTTTTATGATTTAAAAATCATTACCACTGACCATGTTTCTATCTGCTATTCTAAGCTCATGGAGAAAGAGAAAGAAGGAAATAACTAATAGTGACCTCTCATACTTTTGAAATCATTGCCACCATCCATGTTTCTGTCTGCAAACCTGAATTCATGAAGAAAGACAAAAAAAAAGTTATTGATATATCACTCCAAGTTTATGGAGTGACTTTTCATAGTCACAAAATCGTTTTCACTTTCCATGTTTCTGTGAACCTAAAACCTGAGCTCGTGAAGAAAGACAAAGAAAAAGTGGTAGTAATAAATTCATTGACTGACCTCTCATATTGTTGAAACCATTGCCAACGTCCATGTTTCGGTCTGCAAAATTGAACTCATGAAAAAAGAATAGAAAAAAATTAAAGTAATTATTTTTTGCCCTTACTTTAGGAAGTGACTTCTCATACATAAAATCATTGCAATGAACCATGTTTCTGTCCACAAACCTGAATTCATGAAGAAAGACCCTGCATCCCCATTAGAATAGTTATTTATTACTCCAAGTTTATTGACTGACCTCTCATACTCTTGAAATCATTGCCATCGTCCATGTTTCTGTCCTCTATTCTAAACTGATGTAGAATGACAAAGAAGGAAGAAAAAATGGTGACCTCTCATACTGTTTAAATAATTGCCATCGTACATGTTCCTGTCCGCAAACCTGAACTCATGAAAAAAAGACAAAGAAGGAGGGAAAAAAAGGATGACCCAGCCCATAAAGTGGTCTGAGGTCATCTTGAGTTCAGATGTAAGGTCAGAGTCTGGTATGAATGTATCAACAGTTCTATTAGACAGCTCATCATCCACTCCCTATGGAAGTAATCCTATCCTCTCTGAGGACATGGCCTGACCAGTACAAATACCCAGTTCACATCGGAAAATTGAACAGGGCGCTATAAACCACTTGCCGGCATGCCTTAGGGCAACCTAATTTGGGTGGGATTTGCATTGCTGGCCCTCTGGTTGGAAGTCATGAGTCAGATCCACTGCTTTACAATGCTTCCAATGTAGAAGCTTGCCCATTTCACATTAACAGTAAATCAATTTGTGGGGAATAGGGATGTGACCCTACTGACATAGCAACATCCACTCTCCGATCAGAAAGCAATGCGTTTGGAGTTGAGATTTTAGGCCTAGGCCTGACCAACAGAAAAAACAACTTTCATATTAGAAATTATACCTGCTTTTATAGCTAAATGTAAACCTTTATAGCAGGAATATCTTCTATGATTTGATGATTATAATAAAACTGAAAATTCCAAATGATAATAGTGATATGGTGATATGAAAAAATAAATATTGTGTGTTGTCATTTCATTTTTTAATCAATTTATTTAAATCGATGTACAAATATCTATATGAATCTGTTGTGGCCAAATGGCTGAATTGCAGATAGCATTAACAGAAATACATAAGTAAATCACAGATAGTTGAAACATTAATTAACAGAGTAAATGTATAATCATGGGACCAATATTGACATGAAACACCCATTATAGAGATATATAGCTCCATAGAGAATCACCTGGACAAGTTTTCTCTTCAATTGCTCATAATACTTCAAGGACATTTTGATGAAATTGAAATTATAACTTAAACCAAAAAGTAGAATATGCAATGACAAACAAGCATTCTTTGTTTATATTTCATTAGATCAACAAGGACATTAAATTACAGTGTCCATATGGTCAATAGTTTGCAGATGATCAATTGTTCTATTTTTCATGCTTTGTGCTCCGAGTCCACGGTCAATAGTTAGCCATTCATGTTTGACCATTAAACAAGCAAGCAAAATGTGGAATGAGCATGTTTACAAAGAACTCGATAGAATATTTTGTTCAAGTGTAATCAGGCATACACTGTAGATGAACAGATATGGAAAAAGAGAGTAGAAAAGGACATTGATTTTTTTAAAACAAATCTATACATCCCTCCCACAAATACGTGATCAAGTTCCTATTAAAAAGTATTTATGACCACAAATTGGTGAATAGGAACATATTTGTTTGCAATCACTTAAGTATGATATATCACATTCCAATTACAATACAAACTCTTTAAACTTAGATGAAACTAATCCGCTGCAGGATCAAGAAACATTTTTATTTATTCATATCTTTCATCCAATTGTAGGTGGTTGTGAAACAAATGAATGTATATTTGTGTTTTTTCTACATTACATAATTCATATTCATATATATACATGTATGCTGGACGTATGATACATTCAAATCCGTCTTAGCAGCCACCGGTCTATTTAAACCACTTAGGGGGTGTTGCTCAAAATCAACTGCAGATCAACTGCAACTTTACACATTATGACGCGCATTTCCATTCGCGCACGATATGCGCATTTAACAAGACGCGAATACAACAATGATTTTGATTGGTGCATTCCGATCAACTGCAACTTTTGAGCAACACCCCCTTAGTCTATTATATTTTTCTTCAGAATTATATTCTATGTTGTTGAGCCTGTCAACATGAAAAAAAAATTCACAGTTAGTTGTATGTTAGAATGTATTTAACCTGTCCCCAATAGTCATCAAGGTGAAACAGACAAGTGATCTTTATAGACAGGTTGACAACATATATTACTCATCACAGGAATGTATCAAGAGTGAACATCATACACAGGTTCTACTCTGATAAATTGAAACAATGCAGTAGCATGATTGATGCTTAGCCATCAAAAATCTTTCAAAATTTGTTTGACGGAGAAACGCAAATATGACAAATATGCATCTTCCTGCCGTAATGGAGTCATGAAAACTTAGACATACACATTTCAGACTTCCTAGATCTAACAATAGAAAAGTAAAGCAGGTCAGGTCATGGATTTTAGTCATTTTTAAGATTATGATTTACCTCTTTTCTCAACACTCCCTTCCTCTAAGGCAACTTTTTTCCCCTCTTCTCTTTCAAACCCCGCTAAAAATATGAGCGGCAGGTCAAGGATCTGTCCTTAAACTACAGACTGATGTACTTTCTTGACCGCTGGATCGCCTAATGCAGTGACCATGCCTTTATTTGTGTTATTCCTAGGTTAAATGTAATTTCCATGTAGGCGACAGGGCGGTGTGTTTCCGATTTGGGACCGGTCTAAACATAAAGGCATGTTATTTGATTGCTTCTAATGCACTGGGTCAGTTCATGATTAAGAATGATGATGAGTAGGATTTTTTTTTCTTTGCTTGGAAGAATAATTACGTTTGCATGGTTCACTTTAGTTTGTAATGGAGTAGATGCAATCAAACTTTTTCTTTATTTGAAACATAAATTGCTTGTTATGTGCATTGGTCATGCGCAGGTGTACTGGTTACAAAGCCAAGAAAAAAGTGACAAGCATATATACAAGCAAAATAGAAAGAATGAGAATGAGAGACAGAAATATTTAGAGAGAGAGAGAGAGAGAGAGAGAGAGAGGGGGGGGGGAGATTAATGTAGAGAGCAAGATTGGTATTGGATTGATATAAGAGAAGAAGAGAAAATCGGGTGAAATGTAAAAAGACAGATTAAAGAGGAAGAAAATTGAAATTAATTACATTGAGGGAAAACATGGAAAATAGGAAAACGTTGCAGAAAGTAAAACATTGAAGGTTAGAGAAAAGGAATGGAGATGAAGGTGCAAAAGCAGAGAGGAAGATGAATAAAGATGGGATAGACAAAAAGGAGAGGAATGGAGATCGGCAGAAAGAGATACAAGTAGAAAGGTAGAGAGAAAGATTGAAATAGATGGGGAAAGACAGAGAAATGGAGCAAAATAGAGAAATGTAAAGAGATAGAGCACAAGAGAGAGAGAAAGAGAGAGGGGTGGAGGAGAGAAAAGAAAAGAGATAAATCAACAAAATCAACAATCTGGAGACAAAGATGGAAAGACAGACAGAGAAAGTGGAAGAGAAATGAGGGAGAGGGGGGGGGGGGGGGGGCAGGAGATAAGTAAAAAAAACAACCTAAGATTTTAGAGTTCTGTAGAGCAAAATCAACAGGCAATTGGGACAGTCTGACAGAGAAAGAAGGAGAGAAATGAATGTGAGAACAACAGAGAACAAGGAAAATGAGAGAGAGGGAGAGAGAGATTGAGAGAATGTTGAAGGAATAGAGAGTACATGTATGTCCATTGAAGGAAGTCTGAATCTCATCAGTACATTGCGGTCTTCAATCATACTTGGCATGTCTCATCAGAGCGGCGACCATGGTCAAGTCCACTTTGCCCCGGGGGTTTAAGCAGACAGGGTCTATGAGGGGGTACCTATGTTACCCACTTTGACCCACTTCGCACCAGGGGGGTTACGGTTGGCTCGGCCCTCTGAGAACACCCAAACAGGTGAAATAGGGCTCTTAAAGACTACCCCTTCGTAGTATGCAATCGTGGAATTGAGTCCTTGCAAAGTTTGGCAGTTATTTTAAAAGATGAAAAAAAAGTTTTGTAGTTATGGAGAGAAAACTAGCCCTCATTATGCAATGATTTGTTGTCTGCAATCATGGAATGGAAACCCTGCAAAGTTTTAGCAGATTTTGAAAGAAAACTAGCCCTAATTATGCATCTCTTCATAGACTGCAATCATGGAATTGAGTCCTTGCATAAGATAAAAGACAATTTTTGGTAGTTATGGAAAGATAACTAGCCTCATTATTCATCGCTTCTTAGTGTACAATCATAGAATCGAGTCTTTGCAAAGTTTTGGCAGTTTTTGATAGAAAACTAGCCCTCGTTATGCATGAGATGTTCCTTTTTTTCCAACTTTGACCATTTGTTTGCTTCCATTTAGAATGCATAGAAAAACATATCCATGGATTTTTTTTCTCTTTATTATGAATGAATCGTGGACTATGAAACTTTGTATGATATAGAAATCTATTGTTGTCCATTTTCATTCATGCATGTACACATCTATTGAAGTGTCGTAAAAAGTGGACAATAACCACAAAAAAATTTGTTAGGATGTGAATAATAGATATGGTTGGTGGCTTGGCCTTACAGTATGCACATATAAATGATTGGTGATTTTGGATATGGGCAATATTATGGTTTACAAGGTCACCTCATGTACAAGTACATAATATCTGTGTTCATGCACACAAAAAAAGCAAATCAAAGGTCCATATTATCATTCTCATTGAAAAATATTGATGAACCTTTCAAATTTCCTTTGAAAGGGAATAGGGAAAACACTTTGTACCATTTATGAATCAATAAATAGTTCTTTAGAAATTTATTTAGATCATTCAGGTCAAAGCCATTTTACTCATCCATTGCTATGGAATGGAATGATGTAACTGCATGCGATTTGAGCAAAATATTTAGTGCTATTTGCTACTAATATGGCTCATTGAAAGCTGCTTTTGCCCTGGCATTGATCAGAAAATAATGTTTGTTTATCCAATAATGCATAGATTAGCATAATTGATTAAACCAACAACTTTTTTTTTTTAAATAGCCAAGAATATTCCTCCAGTTCGTCACAAGCTTCAAACAAATGATTACAAAGAGTAGTCTTGTGTTTTCCCAAGAGTCCAGACCCATGAGATGAACTAGTAGACTATAAAATATTAACAAAGTCCAAGCTTATCAAGATCCATAAGATGGTTATGATGATATTTAAGACAAACTAGGTTACAAGATTTATTCTTTCCTTATTTCTCCAGATTTTCAAGAAGGGCAGCACAAAGTTCTTGTGGGTTTCATAGCATGCTCCAGAAATGTTTCAGACAAAATTGTTTAGATTTCTTTCATTTCACCTACTTTCTCCAGGTGCCTGATACAGTTACAATTATGTTTTAAGTCAAAATGGTAACAAGATTTATTATTTCCTTATTTCTCCAGATTTACAAGAAAAGCAGATTAAAGTCCACGTTGGTGTTATAACCTTTTTCGATGACGTTCGAGACAAAAATTTATTAGATTTTGCTATTTTTCATCCATTTCTTCAGGTGCATGAGATACAGCTCAAAGTCCAAGATGACGGAGCTCCATGAGATGGTTAGGATGTAGGATTACTTTTTAAGACAAACTGGTTCACAAGATTTATTCTCTCCTTATGTCTCCAGTTTTACAAGAAAAGCAGATTAAGGAGCAAGTGGGTGTTATAACCTGTTTATGACAAAATTGTGACGCATATGCTCTTTTTTTCTCTATTTCTTCAGGTCCACGAGATGAATAGCTTGAAGTCGAAGATGACAGAGCTCCATGAGATGGTTAGGATGAGTATGGAGATGCAGCTTGACCTCCAGAGGGCCATCAGGCAGGAGGTGTCTGCAGCTCTTCACCAACACAATGGTAAGTTGGTCTTCCGTATTTATATTTTTAGGGATTCCAAGGTTATGAATTTACAGAAATGTTTGATTAAGTGCTCAGCATCTTGTGTCATCACACAACTATTACAAAATATCTAGCACTTTTATGCAAGAGCCAAGTCATGCACCGCTGCCAGTCCCCTCTTAGTATAAGTTTGTTACACAGTATTGCAGATCAGAAGATGAGGCATATTCTGACTCCCCTGCCCACACTCACACTCTGCTGAGCCATCAGTGTACCCCCACACTACCAATTTATATCAGCTAGTCTCTATAAAGAGCTTAATATGCAATAGAGGAGATGTATCAATCATTACATCTCCAAGTTGGGAAACTGATTACAAAATTGCTATAGGCATTTGCAGCATCTTCTCTGAAATTTTGAGCTTAGTAAAATATGTGAAGTTTTCAATGAAACGATAAGTGCAATAATTCAAATTTAATTTAGACCAAATTTGGTTACTACATCTCTTATCATAGACAGATCATGTTAGTGGTCATTTATATGAGTGCGTCTTGCGGAGTGAAACAGGTTGGACCTTTTATGGTAAAATGCAATATCTATATTATTTTTGTATGGGAGTTAATGCAAATGCTATAGTATTTTATTACCTTGTTCAATTTCAAGTGTTATTATTATACTTATTATACTTATATCATTTTTACAGGTACCACCCCATCTCCCGCTGCACCCGCCTCCAGCCCCGCATCCGAGGGTAACTGCATCATCTGCCTAGACAAGGAGGTGGATGCGGTCCTCTACCAATGCGGTCATATGTGTGTCTGCCTGACCTGCGGGCTACGCCTCTCTACCATGGGGTCGCACTGCCCGATGTGCAGGGCTCCCATCCGTGATGTCATCAGGGCTTATCGCTGCCAGAGGACATAGAGTTGTTCCTCTCAAATCACATGGACTCATGGAGAGTGTTCCATGATGATTTTATATTGTTTTCAGTTTTCTATTATAATTCTACCACACCATCCTTGGGTATATGATTTTTTCTGTTTTTGCTGCACAATTATTCATTTCTACCATCATATTGGTTGGGAGTTCTACATCCATGGGATGGGACCTTTATAACAGATTTGATCATAGATTATCACTGCCAGATACCTTATAGATCTTCATTCCTTTAAAGCACCTTTCCTATCCAAACATTCCTATCATGGTGTCTAACAATTGCCTGATGTAGAGGGCTCCCGTTTATACGGTTGTCAAAGGACCTGTCAGAGATTCTATAGAGTTCTTTTAATCATTTGAAACCATTTTCCTACAAAAGTCATTCGTCACTGCCTGGTATCAAGGGCCCCTCTCAGGTACTTGATCAAATCCGATTTCTGACAAAAATCCTACATTTTGTTCAATTCCATTCCAGGTCTTGGTTCAATCTGATAGCTTCTGGCACCCTTCTACCACAATGATTCAATGCCAAATTGTTTTGCCCTTCTTAGGGATTCGATCAGATCCTATTGCTGCCAGAGATCCTTTCTACTGCAGGGCTCTACTGCCCAATGGCAAAGTTCCTCTCATGGGTGCCACTGGAGCCTATGGCTGTCAAATGCCATCATATGTATCATTCCAATCTCCCAGATCTTATGTAAATCCATTGCCAAATAATACCTTTCAACCAAAGTCTTTCACTGCCAAATTTCAAGTTCTTCACAGGTTGATCTTCAGAATTATACCCGCCAGCTTTCCTAGAACTCTTTTGCTCTTATCATTGCAGGTAATTGTCAACTTCTTTCACTACAATTCTTCTAGATTCTAGTTAAATCCTTTGTGCACTATTACATCTCTACTGCAAGGGCCCACTGTAAAGTTCCCACAATGGGTGACACTAGAACCATGTTATCTTCAACTTATGAAACATCTTGGTAGACACCCCCTCGAACCAGATATTCCTTTATTCATGGTCTTTAAATATGATTATTAAAATGGTCTTACCGAAAAGTGAGTGAAATAATAACTGTTGCTTTGTTTTACAAAACTCTTTTCATGTACAGTAAATAAAGTTCTCAACATAATGGTTACATTGCAAGACACAGTATTTATACATCTTGACATCGTGCAAGTGTAAGCGTGTATGATGATCATCTGTTAGAAGTATGTAGGAAATCTTGTGAGAGATCTTATAAGAAAACCTAGATGTAAAAGCTTATATGTGAACTTATATGGAAAGTTAGGAATATGAAAAAATCAGATGAAATATATAAATGGATTATATTTCTCTTAATTATGATTTTGTAAGCAATTTCCTGTGAATCGAAAAAGCTTATAAGATGCATGATATATGACATTGTAATATTATCATTTTATTGTACAAGTTTGTATTTGCATTTAAATTCTTATATGAAAAAATATATGGAAACTTATATGGAGTCTTATAAATATGAAAAACCTAAATGAAAAACTATTGCCTATGGATTATGTTTATAGGAATCATGACTTTGTAAGCAATGTCAGTTGAATATCGAGGCTGATTAAATGCATGAAATGATGCATTGTGATATTATCATTTTATTTTTCACGCTTTTGTATGTGGTTCATATTAAAGCAGTTGTTTTTTTTCTTATTCAGATAGGGTTTTCAATGTGCTTGATTCATTGATAGGAATTTTCTATGTTGAAAATATTAATGTAAAAAATAATATGTATCTACCATGCTTTCTAGAATGAAATTCATCCTTTCCAATATATACATACATGTATATAATGTTGATAATGTCCTATCAATATTCCTCATATGATATTCATTCTTTTTACTATTTCTTACTTAAAATCATTTTGATGTACAATATATAGCAATAAATAATATTTGGCATTACAATTGTATATAATGGAAACTTTTATTCTCATGAACTTTTGCTTACAGTTTTAACAAAGAGTGTAAAAATCATGATATTTGGCATTATAATTATATATAATAGAAAAGCTTATATCCTTGTTATTTTCACAAATCAAGAAATGTTGCTTATATTTTCAATTAGCAGTATGGCTGTAACAAAATAATCAATTATTGTAACATTTTTTTATGCATTAATAGAAACTGTGATATATATACACATCATTAATTATGATATATATATTCAATTATCAGTTAATTAATCCTTTTGTAATTGGGCAATTCCATGAATTGTGTACATCCAACTATCTATATAAGTCTATTGTGATAATTTTCATTGTTCATTTCTGAGTTGTAAACTAGGTGGGATGCTCTTGAATGATTATGGCTCAAGTAGCTCAAATAAATATAAGTAAAATAGAAGAAAAGTGAGTTCAGATCGATAAAGATGGATCAAATCCAATTTATGGAATTGCCCAATTACTGAGTAGTATGAATGAATTCCTATGTTATATAAAGTTTGTATTAATAGCTTCCTCACGTATGGAAAATGAACATATTCTATGTATTCTCTATTGTAAAGATATATTATAAATACAATTCATTTTGTATGCATTATACAATCAACGCTTTTCCAGCATATATTTATATATGGGGCTGTAGTCTTGACTTATACTAAGTCTTGAATCATGTGCATCATTTTTATATTCAATTACTCATTTTCCGATAGCAGGATCTAACTTTACCCGGGACAAAGCTATTGTTACGTAGACCTGGACTATTCAAAAGTCAAACCAATAGTCTAAATGACAATGACTGACACCTGGGTTAAGTCAAATCTTGCTATCGGAATACATGGAATTAAACCTAAGTGCAATTTAAAACTAATGGAGCATTGGTGTTTTTTTATTTGTTGCAATTTGTCTGCTCATATAAAAACTAGTTATGCTAGGTAGCTTATAATGGGTTGAAAGATAATCATATTGCCTGTTGAGGCTGAATACAAAGTATTTTACTAATAAGATATTTGCTATCATTGACAGTTTCTCAGAAATTTCATAAGGATTTTAAGTGATGGGAACATCTTAAACATAAGGAAGACAATGAAGAAAATGGCAGATGTTGGCTGTAGTTAATGCAATGAATGAAGCTGGATGGGGTGATTGATTATGATGATAAATGAAGATGATGATAAATGGTTTATTGAATGAAAATCATTGCAGCTAATAGCTGAATTGTTATTTCAATTTACAAAGTAAAACATAAATAATATACAACATTATAAAAGGACATGTGAAGTATAAAAATGGTGAGAGGTACAAAGTAAATGGAAGCATGAAACGCAGATAAAAAGGATACATACACACAAACATAAAGGCACGCACACACACATTCATACATACATTCAAATAGACAAATTATGATAATGATGATAGTGGTAATGGTTGTGGTGGTGGTGGTGATGATGATGATGATGATGATGATGATGATGATGATGATGATGATGGAGGTGGTTGTGATAATGATGATGTTGTTGTGGTGATGATTGTGATGATGGATGATAATGTTTATGATGGTAATGGTGATGGTTGTGGAGCTGGTGCTGCTGATGATGATGTCGGTGTGATAATGGCGATGATGATGAGGAGGAGGAGAAGGAGCAGGATAAGGATAATGGTTGTGGTGGTGATGATGATGTTGATTGTTGCAATGATGAAAGTGATGATGGGTGATCATGATTATGGTGCAAATCATGATGATGGTTGTGGTGGTGGTGATAATGATGATGATGATGATGATGATGATGATGATGATGATGATGATGATGATAATGATGATGATGATGATGATGATGACGATGATAATGATTGTGAGGATGATGTTGATGTGGTGATAATGATGGTGACAATGATATCAACGGTGATGATGACGACAATGCTGATCATGATTGGTGATGATGGGTGACCACAATCATGGTGCTGATGATGATGGTCATAAACAGATGATGATCGAGATGCTTATGGGGTTATCTTGAGATGATGAAAATGATGATAGAGATGATTACTGTCAAATAATAAAATCACTGTTATGAGGCATGATCATCTTTACGATGATGACTTGGGTGGTGATGATAATAGTGCTGGTGATGTTGATGGTGATGATGATGATTATAATGATGAGTGTAGTAGTAGTAGTGATGATGATGATGATGATGATGTCGACGTTACTGATGATGATAATGGTCATAGAATATGAAATCAAGATGGATAAAATGACAATTCACAGAGATCTTTTGTGACATCCATTTTAATTTTGTAAATTAGGTATATAACGGTATGTTATAATGTTTCATAATAATTCAAGTTTGTGGTAAAATTGTTTAAACTCAATATATAGTTAAATAACAAAGAATAGAATTTACTAGTTGAAAATGCCTGAGAAAAAGCGGTCATTTTACTTGTTCATCATCATAACAAATTAAATTTATTTTCAAAGATGCTTTGAAAGCATTTATCATTGCCAAACCATGAATAATCAAATCTCTCATTCAGTTGACATTAGCTGACCAATGGATTTCTTGACCGGTGGTGATTGACCACTTTAATGAATGCATCCGTCTGGACCAATTTAATTTATGTTCATTCACTTGACCCAGACGATGGAGCGGTCATTCGTGCGCAACACTGAATGGGTTTCATGTTGGTGTCATGAACTCTCAAAGTACAGTCCCAGGTATAGAGAATAATGTCGATGAATCAGAGCGAGGTAATTGAATTTCTTTTTCTTTTTAATGGTTAAAAAAGAGGAGAAAATAAGCTCATGGACATTGGTCATCGAGAAAACAATTCTGGCATCAAAAGATTATGTTCCGGATGACTATGTGTGAATGAAAAGGCAATTGTGTATTGACCCTAACGAACAGAAGAAAAAATTAAAATTGCAAAGAGGCCAGGTTAATGTTTTTGAAATATATATCACATTTCATGGATGCAAATGGTTGGCAATTTATCATGATTATAATGAGGTATAATTTTGTTTACTTGAAGTTCAAGCGATTGGCCTTCCTGAGTCACGTCCGAGCTATCACAATGTGGCGCAAAAATGATCTCTCAACAACTGAGGAGGAAAAAAAATAAATGGAATGGTCATGAGATTAAAACATTCTCACGTTCACATTATC
This sequence comes from Temnopleurus reevesii, assembly GCA_036244855.1. NCBI lineage: Eukaryota > Metazoa > Echinodermata > Echinoidea > Temnopleuroida > Temnopleuridae > Temnopleurus > Temnopleurus reevesii. Next base: position 33,365 of record BQKZ01000810.1, read on the forward strand.
ATGGTCAAATAAGGTCACTTTAAGAGGTCATCGAGGTCAGATTATGAGGTCATTGTGAGAGTTCAATGATATCTACTTTTTTTCAATGACCCAGGCGCGAATTGACAGGCGAGGTCCATGTGTATGTGATCAAACATTACGATGGAAACATGGTGTCAGAAAGTACAATGGCAAAGGAGAAAAGTGACTCAAGCAAAAGAAAAAGTCTTTACATTACATTTCGCCAGTGAGCTACAAGTAAAAAAATAATAAAGAGGTCCTAATTGAACGAAAGATATATGTTTGATATATACACTTTACGAAAAAGTTAGGGGCCACAATTTCATTTGCATATAAATTTTAGATGATGTTCACTATTTCCATAAAAAAGGACCCGAATTCAAGTGCTTTGTATACAATAACGCATTGTAATCATTTTCACGCATGAGCTATTTCAGATAGTGCATGATGTCTCTCGCTCCATTACGTCTACATATTCTGAAAAGTAAGCCCATAAAGTGAAAGAGAAGTGGTCTCTGGTATAGCTTCTTTAAAGAGCGTAATTCAAGAAATGTGATGTGAAAGTTGACATCCATCCACTTCATTCAATCAATTTATTTAATCATTTTTAATAATCATGTCTTCTTGTTCACACGTAGGCTTAATAATCGACTTAGCTGATTAATGTGGCAGTCACATATTCATTCTTTTCTTTTTAAATAATAGCTGATGTATGCATAGCGCAAAGTAATATGACGGTTCCTTTGTGCAGGCTCGAATGTCTGTCAGAACGCATGCAACGTCAGGTGAGCGTGTTCCCTGCTTAGCCAAAGCTCAACATACGTTGGCTACAAACGTCTGAGCCTTTAACGTAGGTCAATAGCGAGGTTACGCACCGTCATCACGAACGGCAAAATCGCTGATCAATACCATTTTCGACCCGTTTAAGTCGGCTTCGCTGGTTGCCAATGACAACAGCGGTGAAGAGCAGAAGGCGGTTTTTTGCTCAATCCCATGTCCGTCTTAGATGCAGGAACGTAGCCAATCAGATGCGGCCAAGCGTATCACGTGCCTATAATGCAAATCTTTGGATTTCGACGTGAAAGCTCGTAACATTCAATTTGCATACTGCCGTTGAGCGAGTAGCGTAACAGAAGTTAAGAGCAACGGAGGGAATAAGGACGGGTTAGCAAGAACGCAGGAATCTAACGAATTCTCCCGTCGTTGAGCCGCTCCGTTGTCGAGCGTAAACTCGGGACAAAAAAGCAACCAAAAGCGATTATACTGAAAGCCGAAGAGTGACGAAAAGTGCCAACGCCGAAGAGTAACTTTTAGCACTCTTCGGCGTTTATGAGAATATGCCACATTTCAGCCTCCTGGCTGAAATTATATATTTTAAATTAGCATTGAATTTAACTGAATAAGATTGAATTTAATTAATTACACTATCTAGTTCATAGATCAGACGCTTCGTCACACTTCGGCCAACAGTACATTGAACTTTTTGAATTTTTCGGCACTCTTCGGCGTTTAGTAGATCGACTGCAAAATGTCTTCGGCACTCTTGGGCACTCATCGGCCTTTTGTACGACCCATGAAAACTGCAAATAAAGTAATATCGCTTCCCATCGGTTAGAAACAGATCGGAAGGGAAATAAAACATATATTCTTACTTCCCTTTCTCATAGTTCTCACAGTCATTATAACATTTCCTTTTGTTTTTAATGTTATACCAATAGAAAATACAATCGTAATTAATACGACGATTTACTTTCGAAATATCAGAGCTTATGTAAAAGTCCATGTCACATATTTGCGTCTCCATAGCGTGAATTGACATGATTCAACCCCTCCCTCCCCTGCCTCCCGCGCCCCAACTTAGCTGGTCGCCAATATCGCTTGCGTCTTCTCGATTTTTTTAGGTGGGATTTTTTAGGCGCAAGTCGGAAGAAAAATGTACAAATAGGGGTCCTTTAGGAAAGAAAAATATTCCCAAATATTTTTTTTTTATTATAGGTGACTTTCACAAATTTTTCCTTTCCAAAAACTTGAAATAAGCGGGTAATTTTAATGACGTGCCTAAAATAAATGACCATAGGGGAGGGGTAGGGGGTCATAACAGATTTTCACCGAAACAAAAAAAAAACACAAAAAAAAAGAATTCACCGAAACAAAAGGGGTATTTTAAAGAATCTGTAACAAGCATATTTGTATGGATGACTATGTGAGTGAGGGCGGGGTTCGACTGCCCCTGTCCGCAGAATGACGTAGGCCAGATGTTCACCTGACGTTGATTACGTCAAGCGAACACGTCGGCTTGCACTTAATTCACGTACAGTCATGTTAACGTTAGCCACACGCATCTACTGCGTATATAGAGACCGTCAAATAAATTCAATAAACGCTAGATATTTACTTTGCAACTGTGTGACGGCACCTCTTAAATATGTGGTGGAAATAGACGTAGACATTTCCTATCATTAGTTACACACGCACGACAGGAAATATTACAATCTTAAGTAGTCATGTGGCAAATGTTTTTAGTTTCAAGTAGCTTCATAAAAAAATGATACTCGTAATTCTGATATTCGGTTTCGAGAAACCGTACACAGAAAGAGGGTAAAGACAATGATTTCCCAAGTCATGGTGAGTTCAATTTTCCCTTATATTTCCCATAACCTAGTGGAAACTTTATAACAGGTTTTTATGATAAACAATAAGTGCTTTCGAAAGGCAATTACATTATTATAGCAATTGTTCGAGACATTATTGGAAGCATTTAGCACGGAAGCTAGTCGCGTTTCTGGAAAAAATTTTCAAATATTGATAAAAGAAGAGCCCCGACTTAATCACAACATCCGTTATGCTAAGAACCAAACGTTCAGCAATACATTTTAGCAAGACAAAAAAGAGGATAATGATGATGATGATAATGGCGATAATAATATTGATGATGATGATGATAATACTAATGATGATGATGATGATGATGATGATGATGATGGTGACGATGATAATAATGATGATAATAATGATGACGATGGTGATGATGACGATTATGATGATGATGATGGTGATGAAAATGATGATGATGATGATGATAATAATAATGACAATGGCGATGATGACGATTATGATGATGATGACGGTGATGAAAATGACGATGATGATAATAATGACGATGATGATAATGATGGTGATGATAATAATGATGATAGCGATGATTGTGATGAGAATGATTACAATAATAGTGACGATGATGATTAAAATGATGATGATGGTGACGATGACAAGGGTGATGATGGTGATGATGATGATAATAATGATGATGGTAATGGTGATGATGTTAATAATGACGATGATATTGATGATGATAATGATGGTGGTGATGATGATGATCATGATGATCATGAATATAATGACGATGAGGATGATGACAATGATGATGACGACGATGATAATGATGATAGTGATGATAATAATTTCGATGGTGATGATGATGATGATAATTGTGACGATGAGGATGATGAAAATGATGATGACGACGATGATAATGATGATAGTGATGATAATAATTTCGATGGTGATGATGATGATGATAATTGTGGTGGTGAAATGGCCCCACCCAGAATTTTAGTCAAGGAAAGACATGTGCAGAACCACCCCTCCCATATTTGCCAGTAGATAACCCTTGAGGAAAACTGAAATATGGTTTTATAAGTGATGATCTCTTTTTTCTCTTTCTACATCCTGTTATTCTTTTTTGTTTGTTTTTTATTTGTCTTGCTTGAAAGCTCTCCGGTGATCAAAAAGTGCCCCTTGCACTTTATCGCTAGAAATCCTAAGGCGCCGGTCACATAGGACCCCAGAAGCAACACGATTCAACACGACTCTTTGTTCGGAGGCAGTTAACTGTGAATTAACAAAGAGTGGTGTTGAATCGTGTTGCTTCCGGGGTCCTATGTGACCGGGGCATTACTGCGTATCCGCGCACAGTTGGGGCGCCAAATTTGGGGTAAGGATTCTAAATTTCAGCCAAAAAGGAAATGTTGTTTTTGTGTGTGTCCATCAAGCAACTATGAACACATAGATAATGTTTACTTTCTCCATTCTGCTCATAGTGTATGTTTGGTTAGTGCAACAGAAAATTAGATTAAATTGAATGCCTTAAAATCTGATTTGTGTTCCGAATTGTGCAAGTCTAAGCAAAATCCCTTTTCATCATAAAAAGACAATAGCAATTGCATGACAAATCATCAATATACTGTCGAGGCTTAAATATCACATATATATTCGCTGATTTCACAACAATGTTGTAAATGTCAGAAATGTCATAAATAGACAGTGCATTAACATTTTGATGAGGCAAATGGCTTAATAAAATGCCTCAAATACTGTATTAATTGTCTGTCACATCACATAAATATGTCAGAAGTATGATTGAATCATATTTAACCATCGCAAGGGGATTGAGAATCCCATTATTGTTCATCATACAAGATTATGCTGTCTACCTTTAGGCCGGCTCACACCTTTGCGTTTTAGCCTGTGTCGGCCCAGCTTTTTTTGGAAATTAAAAAACGCTCCCTTGACGCACAAACAGACAAAGACGCATGTCATACAGTGGAGACTGACGTTCGGCGTACACCCCTTGAACGCAATCCGAACGTCGGTCCACCGGCTGAGCTGCGTATACTGGGCGTTCGGGGAGCGTTTTTAATTTAATATTTTGTCAAAAATATATTTTGGTTCAGTAAAATGCTTTTTATTCAGGAATTGTCGAATATAGTAGGTACATGAACAGAAAAATAGATGTTGACGAATTCTGACATTTACATTTCGTAATTTCATTTTACTTAATGAAAACAATCACTAAGATTTACAAAGATCCTTAGATTGGCAAAATGATAAAAATGTTAAGATGTATAATTTCACATGTTTCTTAATTTTAGATTGAATTATAGATTTCAAGCGTCTTCACCATGTCAACAAAATGGATATTGGCGCTCTCTAAATCTTACGCATTGACACGTTTATAAACAAGCATGTTTTATTTTATCCACACTTCTTTCATAATCTTCCTCTAAAACCATTTACTTTTCTCTTTGAACCGTTTCTTGTCTATATCATCAAACATTATTCGTGTGTATTTTTAAATGACCTCCCGGTATTGTAACGAAGTTCACTGTTGAGGGCTAAGTGACATTCCGACCTTCAAAAATAGTTCTAAGACATACGAGGGTCTTTTGTCATAAATCATTTTTTTTCTGGAATTGACCTGATGACATTTGACCTCGTGGCCATTCTCTTTTTCGAATCAGTGGCTCGCGTCAACTAATATTTAGGGTAAAGAGAGAGGACATACTCTCTTAAATCGCTTCAGAATACCTGATACCCAAGCTAACATATGCACAGTGTTTTCTTTTTACTCTATAGGGGGTGTTGCTCAAAAAGCAACTGCAAATCAATTGCAACTTTGCAAGTTGTAACGCGCATTTTCATTCGCGCACGGTATGCACATTTAACAAGACGCGCATGAAACAATGATATTGATTGGCACGTTCCGGTCAACTGCAACTTGCGATCAATTGCAAATTTTGAGCAACACCCCATAATACACATACACCCGCATTCATTCCACATTCATATAAACATAGTTCCGTGCATTCTAACAGTGTACACAAAGATCCATTCACATTCAAACCCACATTGAAACACATACTCATGCTCAAACTAAGAGTCAAACCCACAGTCAAACTCACTCTCTACCCATGTTCAAACCAACACTCAAACGCACATTCAAACCTACATTTAAACTCACATTCACACGGAAACCCACATTATAACACAAACTGAAACGCACACTTACAACGGCATTCCAGCCCACTTTCAGACCCATTGTCAAAACCAAAAATCAAACCAACATTCAACACTTACTTAAGTCCTTACTATATAACCCACACTTACACACCCATTCAAACCCACACACAGAGCCACAATTAAACCAACACTCTAACCCGCACTACTCACACTCACACCTTATTCCAAAGATGCTCCAACTCATATTAAATCCCACACTCCAACAATGAGTAAAAACCCAAACTTACCACACTCACCCAGCACCTGACCTAGAACCAACACTCACACTTGAACCTCAAGCCAACACAAAAACCTACACTTAAACCCTATTAAACCCATACTCTAACTCACGCTCCAACCCACTCTCCAACCTACACTCCAACCCCACTAAACCAACAATCTAACCCACATTCAAACCAATACTCAACTCACACTCACACCACATTCTAACCCACACCCCAACCAACATTATAACCCACACTCAAATTCACGCTCAAATCCAAATTTAAACCCTTGGTCGAACTCACAATCAAACCCACATTCAAACCCATACTAAACCCACACTCACACCACATTCCAACCCATACTCCAACCCACATTATAACCCACACTCAAACCACACTCAACCCACACCTAACCTCAAACCAACACACACATCCATACTCAAACTCAAATCAACCCACAAACCTACATTCAAGCCCACACTCAAACCCCACTAATCACATACGCTAACTCACACTCTAATCCATACCCAATTCCTGAGTCGAACTCACATTCACACCCATTCCGACCCGTACGCCAACCCACACTCAACTTTATAACCAACACTTAACCCCACTAAACCCACATTCAAACCCACACTTGAACTACATTCAAGCTAAACTCCAACCCACACTGAAACCCACATTCCAGCCCACATCCCCATTGGTCATTGTTATCACTCTTCCATCGGTTCCCCCGACCTTTCCCCCATGCACCGCTTCTTTCCCTCATGTACCCCTCCTTATCCCCAGCATCCCGTGACCCACCCCCCCACACCTCTTTGGTCACCCAACCCCATTTTCACAGACCCATACTTCCTCTTATGTCAAACTTGGTCGACTCATTTTCCCGAGGTGGGTGGGAACTTGGGAAAAAGGTCATTAATATTTGTCCCACTTTTCTCAAGACTTTTTTTCCTCCCTGATAATCCTTCTTCAAGAATCAGGCTAACTTCTTGACCATATGTCCTCATGCCAGAACTGGATTGCTTTCCTAACCTGCTACTTGTGTAACCTAATTTGCACTTTGTAAAGTTACACCTAATATTGGAAGCAATGTCTCGGTTTTGGTATGCTCAATTGGAATTTGTTTTATTTCCAAAAAGTAAAGAAATCTATCTAAACACGACAAAAAGAAGAAAGTGCCCGTTTTTCAAAATGGCAGAACTTATTAAAGGAGGGGTCGAACGATGAAAAAAAATGTATTTCTTAGTTGACATATTTGCAATATATCATGAGTTGTAATGGTGATTGGCTTATTCGTTTCATTTAACTTTTCCAATAACTTTAATATCTGTTATTACTTACATAATGTTCCAAATTTGAATAAATCTGTGTTCGTCATTCTTGACTCTTGACGAGATGTGAAATTTGGTTAAATAATACATATATTTTCAATAATAATGATAAAAATAAATACTAATGATACATGTAATTTATGTAGCACACGAGTCCACTCTGCAGAGTGCCGGTTATAGTAATTTTAGTATTACCCCGGCTTTAGCCCATTGTCACCAACGGTCATTATTTCAACGAATAAATAATACCAGGTACCCATTCACCTCACCTGAGTCGAGTCCAGCATAATGTGGACAAATTTCTTATTGAATGAAATCAACAACCTGGGAAAGTTAGTCTTACCCTAGATTTAGCTCATCGACACCAGCTGTCAAAGTATTTCAATGAATGAATATTCCTATTTGGTAGCCATTTACCTCACCTGGGTCGAGTGCAGCACAATATGGAAAAATTTCTTGAAGAAGGAAATCAACGCTGTTGGGAGGGTTTCGAACCGTGGCCCTCTAGGGCCAAATGCATGAAAAAGTCTCAGCTCTCCACATCTTGCTAGGGCGTCTCAACTTCTTGCGCCAACCCCTCAACACAGGCATAAGCGTGGATACTTCTAATGTTAAGAGGATGGCACTAGACGTTAAGACGTCTTAGCAAGAAAGGGATAGCTAAAACCATTTTGCGCAATTGGACCCTGGTGGTTGGACAAGATAGATGCATGTGCATTAATGCAGATCACATTTTAGATACTCCAAATGTATCCCCACAATAGGCGGGTTTACTAATAGATGCAAATTGTATGCATGCCTCTAACACAAAGGTTGTTCTTGACAACTCGAAAGCTTGCCCGAGGCTTGCCCGACATAGCAACAAGTAATGTATGCAAACTGGATTCCAAGTATTGTAGTATTATTGTTATCAACCAGTCTTTGGAATACCACGTAACTACGTTTAACGCGCATAAATTTGAATATATAAGTAAACCCGCCTATTGTCTGATGCGGATTGGCAATTCCACATGGGCGGTAACGGAATTACATGCCATTTTGAGCTACGCTTTTGTCTGTTACAGCTCGGTGACAGACTCTCAGAGACTAGTTAAACTCTTAAAATGTTGAATAAAGTAAGTGCTCTCATATGGGAAAGAAGAAACGTTTGCATTGTCCACGTGGATGGCTCCAAAAAAAATTAAGGTATGAAGAATGTCGATAGTGGAATTACATCAGAGAATTTTCCCGTTTTGGTCATTAAACAATCCATAAAATTTAATAAAACTTTATCAAGTATATTTCTGAAGACATGTTTTTTAATCATGCGTTATATGGTTCACAGATTCCTTCCAAGCAGCCATCGTCAACATACTGTCTCCAAGCAAAACTAGAGACACTGAAAAAACGGATTTTTCCCACATGGGATTGCCCGGATACTTGACTGAGGTAATGTGGACATGAGATGAGCAGGGTTTGACTGTAATAAGGCACCCATCAACAGACTGATACCACCCTGCTCTCAAACTGCATCAACAAAATTCTAATCATTACAGTCTTATTTCGTTTGAAATCTGATGTTTAATTAAAGGTCGTTTTTCTCAATCTAAATTGTATCAATTCATTGATTAAACAAAACATTGCTTAATAGAATCATAGTTCGGATTTAAGATAAATCGGTTAGGCAGCACAATGGAATCAGCCTGCGTAGGTGTAACTGCCGCCTAAGTTAGGTCCGCCACATGAGAAATTGATTGGCCAGCTTCTATCTGTAGCTGACCAATACCCTGGGAGTGACTTTCATGCTCAATTGTTTGACGGAGAGACATAATTTTACGCTTCTTCCTCCCTGATTGAATCTAGTCTACCCCTTCAGACTCTTAAGAGTAGACGGGATTTGACCTCTGCATGCTATCCATACGAATATTATGTTTAGACTACCAGCTCCTATGTATTTTTACCAACCGGGGTAAATTCGGTAACTTTTTTGGAAGATATTTACCAACAGTTGTGTTAATTGTGTTAGGTAATGTTTTGTCCCAATTATCCTCAAGAGTATAAAAGTAACAGAGTCTCTTCGTGTGTGTACTTGTGTACAAATGATATTCGTGTATTTTCTATGTGTGTGCTTGAATATTTGTATGTGCAGAAAGTCATTATACATCACTCAAGCAACTTTTCGTACGTGTTTTACGAAGTAACAGTTGCCAAAAAGTAGTTTTGTGTGAAGATACAAAAATTCCGACATAGCAGCTCTTTAAGATGGTATCCTATTGAAATGCAGGATAATTCTTTAAAAGAACACGTTTCAATGAAAGTTCAAATGTAGTGGCGGTTGTGTGAAACATTACCGTTTGGTTGCCTTCACTTCGTGAAAATGCGGACAATTTGTTCAACTTTAATCAAAACTTTTCTTTTGACAATACTGGATTACTTCCACAAATAAATGAAAATTGACGGGCACAATTTAAATTTTGTGTAAATATTTACGATGACATCATTGTATCTCTTATTATCAGGGGCCTGTAACATAAAAGAGATACGATAAATATAAAGTTTCGCCATTGACTTACGATTGATATTTATCGTAAATTTGATTGCATCTTTTATGTTACAAGTCCCTGATTATTGTTGTTGACCGGTTTTAATTCGTCCTCGTAAAGGAAAATTTGTCGGTTCGCTCTATTTTGCCAAGATTGACAGCTCGCGACCTCATCATTGCCTTATCATGCCTGACGACAAGTTTACAAGTTATTCAGATGGTGGACATTCTGATGAAATTATACACTATTACCACGGTGGACAAGAGAAAATGCACTCAATAAACAACTTTCTATTTTCAAAGCTTCAGATGATTTTGGTAGGAAAAGAAATACTTTGTCGGATTGCTGAAACTGTATTGACCAGTGTTGAATCTATATTCTCCAGTTTGCAATGCAGCAGAATGGACAATGTTCCTAGTTTACAAATGCCATTCTGAAGGTTTGAATGAGGATGTTTATTTTGTAGATATTTTGTCC
>BQKZ01000810.1:49537-61950 GCA_036244855.1 Temnopleurus reevesii
CCCCCCCCCCCCCCCTCCGGGTCCATCCATCCCCCAACCCTGGGGAGGAGGCAGACCACGCGTATTTGTTTAAAAGAAACGTTGTCTTTGTCCTAAAGCGAGCATATAGAGGATATAATGAATCTCGATTTCGAGAATTATATAGATGAGGTGGCTACCCCCCCCCCCCGGGCCCATCCCACCCCACCCCTGGGGAGGAGGCTGACCTGACGTATTTGTTTAAAAGCAACGTTGTCTTTGTCTTGATCATGAAGCGGGCATGGATGCGTGATGACCAGATGGGCTCCGGCCACTCGGACATTATCCATTTACTGATGGACAGAGAGAGGTCAAATGTTGATTTGACCATTCAGTCGAGGGTGGGTTATCCGCAGCAGATGTAGACATATTAGTATCCGGTATGATTTCAATATTCTTTTAACGTATTTTTTTTCGTTCAAATTGTAGATTGTGCTTCTGGATCTGCGCCCTTTTCCCTCAATTTGTTTATTATATCATCAATCTATGAACTAATTATTCTATAATTTTATTAATATTGTAAATTGATAGCTTGTACATCATTACTTTCTTTTTGTAAAGTTGAAGGAAATAAATAAAAGTTATTTTGAATTAAATGAAATTGAATTGAATGTGCTTTGGACCCCTTTAATAACCCTTTTGAACATCGACCGCGGCCTGAACTAGGCAATCCAACCCGTGAGTGGTAATTGAATGAATGAAAATAAAAATATCAATATCACGCAGATGAACGAATGTCCATGAAGGGACTGGGGACTCCCACCACACACACACATAACTTTAAAAAACAGCCCTTTGTCCTTGTATGGTTTTGCTATTTTACACCTTTCTGTTGTGGTCATGTAGATGAAAATTAAGGTGTTAAGCACCTAATCAGTGTTGCAATCATTTTGCAACATTACAAGAGTGTTCGAACGACACCAGTGCTTACTTAAACCAAATCCAGTTGTGTTAGATTTCTTGAAAGGTTTCCGTATTTAAACGTACATAACTGATTATTTAAACCTTTAAGGCAGGGGATGGGGAATGAAAATGAAAGAACTCAAATTTGTCGATATACTTTAGGCCTTACAGATACTAGTACATGAATACTTCTACTACCGTGGCCGTTTATCAACACATCGTTTTGTCAGATCATTAATTTTGTTATGGTCTTATTTTACAACACTTCGCAACAGATATATATGATTAACATAAACACCTGTGGATATTCCAGTGTTGTTTAAATACTTCCACATCTTTATCTTATTTCCTTTAAGTCTTTAAGCTTTCAATATTCCCAATTAAACATAGAAAATGGACGTGTCTAGGTATACATAAAATTGTCTAAAACGTGTACAAGTCTTAAAGTGTTGCAAGTTTAAACACGTTCTTCCGGTATACTATTCACTGTTCAGGGGTCTGTAACATAAAGGATGCAATTAAACTTAAGACAAATATTAATCATATATAAGTCTATGCAAAATGTCTACCAAAGATATACGATTAATCAAAAATTAATCGCATCTCTTTATGTTAAAGACCCCTGTTTTGATGAACCGTTTATGCGTTTGTATACTACAAACGAGTTTGGAATAAGAGATCAGACTTAAGGGGTCGATACTGCGTGTTATCTAAAGGAGATATGGACATAGTGTATTCGCCCAAGCAAAAACCACGGTGTTATGTAAACACCCGATCTGAATCATCTTTCAATACCACATTGCATAACCAAAGGTGTCAATTTAACACCGATTATAGTTTCCATATCAGATAATCATTAGAGAAAATCCAGCGATGAATAGACCACATTCGTAATGTATTCAAATGTTATGCACGCTCTTTTGACAAAAGCATAATCACATACACTCTAAAAACATCCTAATCATTTTTTTAATTAGATCGTCTTATGATATTATTATGAATAGAAACTAATCATTCTGAAATGGATTGATAATCATATGTGACTTGTATTATTTTTTTTTAATTGAATCTAATCATTTTGATTAGATTTCCTATTCGTAATTATAATAAGATTTCCACATAAAAAAATGATTAGATTTTTCTAATCATTTTGATTAGATTTCCAGGTGTCCCCGTTTGTATTGTTTTCCTAATCAAATTTGATTAGTTTGTTTTTAGAGTGTACTATAATCGTATTTCAAAAAGGAGGAATGATTATAACATTCATTGGTCTAGTGGTTGTTGTTTAGTTGGTCAAGCTACAATTTTTGTCCCATCTATCAACGTTAATGTATGCAAGCGGAATTTTGACTATGGTACATGTACTCTCATTATGACGCCTGCATAGTTCGTCTTGGAGCAAATGTGAATGAATTGGAATACATTACGAAATCGTTCTATTATATTCACTTTAACACTTAAATGGAATATGATATTAGTTTTAACACTGAACTATTACCAATAACACCATTGGTATCTGATTTTATCAGGGATAATTACAGAACATTTTTTTTTTCATTTTAAAGAATACAAAATGGAATACGCGCACCGGGTTCAGTACTGTCCATCTTCAGATCTTCGAAGCTTTTTTAAAAAAAAGTATTTCATGTCAAAGATTTATTTTCCGTTTGATGAGTGCAACAAATTCCTCAAGTCAAATTCTTAAACTCGATAAATAATGAATTGGATGATAAGCAGGTGGGATTATGATAGTGATGGATGGGCTAACAATTTTTTTGTCTTCTCATTTTCTTTAGGAATTATCACCTCCAGATGAATAAATATTTTCTTTGTACACTCTTAAAAATATTGGGTAAAGGTTGGGTAATTTCATTACCCAGTGGACACATACGAACCCCCATGATTTGGGCAAACGAGAATTGGGTATATTATGACAAAATTTTACCACATGTGTAGTACATAATTCCTAAAATTGGGCAAATGTTGGGGAGAAAATACCCAATTGGGGCATAAAATTACCCAAAGTTGATCGGACTCATAATAACCTACATGTTGGGCAAATGATTTTAAGAGTGTATACGAAACTCTGTATCCGGCACCGCCTTAAACCTTTGGCGACAGTGTAAAGTGGCGACTAACCGATTTGTTACTTGCTTATAGGCACTGCTGGAATTTTTGACAAAATAAATTTTGTAGATATCAAAATTGTAGAACGTATTTAGTAATGACCATAGGTGTATATAGCCGTACTTAAAAATGCTACCAACAAAAACGTGCAAATAATATATCTACAATTGCATCCTAAAATAAGACCGCTGTGACTTTTGAAAAATTAAATTGTCCTAATCTTTGTGTGGAGTTTACAGTTAATGAAATTGCTATCATTTTACAAATTGACCTTATTGACAGTGAACTAATCCATTTAATTTAATTCATGAATTGCTGAAATTGGTATTGCTCGGTTTCGTCTGCCTGATCACACCTATTTGGATTCATCTAATCTGTTTTGATATTATTCAACCGATTCACCATTTTAATCTAATTGGATGACTACAATTTACATGATGGTTGTCATTATAAATGTGTATAATGGCTTTTTTCAGTATGGTACACTTCTATTTTCATAATTTAACAACATTTTGGTGTTGCTTTATGTAACACTTGAAAGTGTTACAGCAAAACAACAAGTGCGGAAACAATTCAAATGCTGGTATTGTGTGAAAGTGTTATAGCAAAACAACAAGTGCTAAATTAAACTGACCCCAATGGTGTTATTGTCGATAAATTCGGCGTTAAAATAACAATATTATTCCATTTCACTATTAATTTATTATCCACTAACAAACTAAATTTATATTTGAAGACGTTTGCCGTTAAATTATTAGATATTTACACCATATATCTGTTTTGCACAGCATAAGCAATATTTAGGCCTATGACAAAATTTGCAATAAAAACAACCGTATGTCCGAACGTTAGCGTGCTGCATGATATGATACTGTCCAGTCAACGATAACCTTACTTGATTTCTAGGCTATGGACATTTTCTTGCTTTCCGGTAAGACTAGCCAACATAAACCGCAATCTTGGATCGCAAAGGGGGATTTGTCAAGGTTTTGTTGCGTTTACGGGATTTCGGATCCTACCTTACCCCACCCCTCTTAGTAGGAGCATCGCGGCGCCCGGGTACGCCTCAACCCATTTTAACATTCGTGCGCAATACACACGATTCATTGATCGGCCTCTCTCTCTTTTTCTTCGCCGAGCATCCTCGCTCGCCCGCTCGGACGGTCGCTCGGGTCAACGACCGTCTACTGACATCCCAATTCCCTCCATCTCGCGAGCTCCTCAGCTCATTCCAATAATGCCCGGGGGTGCGCTTATAGATTGTCCGGAGCGAGACTTGACCTGCCAGACCTGCGCATTGGTCAAGCCCGGACAATGTCCATAAAAAGAAGCCGGACTGTGAGCATTATGCACACATGATCGAACCCACCCATTCCTTTCACTCCATCAATTCCCAAAACCCTCGAAATTAAATCGCCGTCGATCATCATGTTGCGTTTTGTTTTTCTCTCTGCTGTCATCCGAACCCTCTACCAATATTAGTCGTCTCTCTGCCGTGCGAGATAATTCGTTTTGGCGAACGCTTGCTCATTCGTCCCCCCGTGCGACGTTTTCGAGGAGTTTTATCCGGTCAATTCGTGCTGCTAATAATTTTAGTATGCGTAAATTAAATACATCAAGGGCCTAAACTGTCTAGCCGAGGGTGATAGTCTCGCTGTATCGTTGTAAAGTTCATCACCCATACTTCCTTTTCTTATTTAAGTTTCTATTATTGCTGTCTTCTTCAGTTTTTTTAACGGTTATCTTCATTAATTTGTCTTCTTCCCTTGATTAACCTTTACGAATCACCGAATGGCCTTTCGATTTTCCTTTTTCCTTGACTTTTGTCTGACGTTGACCTTCGCTTGTCTATTTATAGAAGATGCTCTTTAGAGTAAGTCAAGACTGAATTTGCAAATGTAACGAATATGGGATAGTTCCGCCATAATCTAGAACACGCACACACACACAACTGAGCTTCCCACACATTAAATGAACACATCGGCCAACACAAAAATACCAATACCTAGACACATACTAACACATTAATACACACACAAACACACGTATAATCACACATATAGGCTACACATGACGCACACCCACTTACATAAAATTCTCTATCCGCACACACCAACTATCCACGCACACCCACATACATTAAATCTCTACTGCACACACCAAATCATGCATATACACTCACATACATAAAAGATCTCTACCTGCACACATCAACTTATGTACGCACACCCACATTCATAAAATCTCTAACCGCACACATCAACTTATACACGCACACCGACGCACATTAAATCTATACCCGCACACACCAACTTATTCACGCACACCCTACCTACCTACTAGATTGAAGAGCGCCATCAAATCCAACAACAACAACAATAACACCAACTTATGCACACACCCCCACATACATAAAATTTCTACCCACATACGCCAACTTATGCACGCACACATTTATGAATTAAAAAAAAGAATAGCTTAGTACATAAACGCACACTATTCATTTCGTTTCAAGTTTTATGTTAATTGAGAAGCAACCGAAAAGCAGAGAGAAAAGGAGAGGCTAAATGTATGTGAAAATAAGCTGAGAAAACAAGGCAAAAGGAGGAAATTAATGAAAGATTGAATGATGAGTAAGAGGAGAATAGAAACTGATATAGCTCGAATGCTCTGTCAACGTCAACGCGAGGAAAGAGGGGGATTCGGGGGGGGGGGGTACACTCTTGAGGTCAAGGATATATATCATCCTATCATTATCCTGCCCGTTTTGATTGAATCGTGCCTGTGCCCGCAGACCATATTACATTGGACTTGCACGTTCACCCAGCTATGTTATATGCATTATTTATGTGTTGCATACATTCTGAGGTCAAATTGAAAAAACGTGCGTGTCTAGCACACTAACAGCGTGTATGTTCAGCACAGTATGACTGCCGTGTATTATGTGTCTGACTCAACAGTCGCACGGCGCCATTTTGTTTTTGGAGAATGAGGAAGTTCATGGTTTTACTTTGCGGAATTTTCTTTATAGTTACTCTTTTATCATTTAAAATCTTTGTAATATAATTGTATTATCGTCATCATTCAGGACTGTGAATTTCTGACAGCTAATGTTATGTGTCTATGAAAAAGCATAAGAAAAATTTGCATGCCGTCAAAACAATTGCATAAAAAGGTAGATTATAACGACCAGGAAAAACAAATAAATACCCCCAATACAAAATAAAAACATTGCTTAAGGCCTAAATTCATCCTTAGGCTTTAAAAGAGGTATAGACTATTACTTCATATTTAAGAATCTATATGTTTCAGTTATTCAATATTATTCAAAAGTTAATCTGGAATCAACTGTTATATGAGGCATCACCTTTCTTTTGATTTCCATCCACTTTTACTTTATGTTGTTTAAACCTTTGTATGTTTTTTGTATTTACCATGTGTTATCCATATTGCTGCTTTTATGAATGTGGTAAATAAAGATGAAATAAAATGAAATGAAATTATTACACAACCTTACATATAATACGTACCCTGATTTGGACGATGAGAATATTTCATAAAATATTTTATAATTTCTAATTGTGTAAATAGTTTGACAAATTATATAGCTTCATTTTAGTTGATGGAAACGAATGTTCCATACCATTGCGATATATTCTGCAGTTTCGTGTCTTTAGAATATCATTGCACTTTAAATGACATCGTCACACATTTTATTTTTTTATTTAAAAAAAAATCTATGAATAAAAGATGTGTGACCTATGTTAAAGACACTGTTTAACATTGCGGTTGCACAATTTAACAAATTATCAAACCAAGCTGTCTGTCCTATCTAAATATTTAGAAAGATGAAAAATCAACAGTGGATGCAAAAGTAAAGAAAGTTATACATGCACTATCAAGATATCTATGAACATTGAATTAAAGCGTAAGACCCACGCATTAATTCCAGTACAAAGCTTAATGGAGGCGACGTTTTAAATTTTCGTTTGTTTAAAGCACTAAACGTCGATTTTAAAGCCTGATATTTTCCCAGTTTAGTTTATATGCACCATCAATCTTTCAGATAACCTCTATCCTCTGGCAGTTGATATTTAAAAAAAAAATGAAAACAATGTTAAACAATGGCTTTAACTGTATTACATTCAGACTGATGAAAACACAGTATATAGTGCCAAAAAAGATGGGAGTTACACAGACACTATCAAGGTGACTATGAACATTGAATAAAGTGTACCACTGTTGCTTATTCCTGCACTGTGTGCATTATGTAGATGGTGTATAGAATTTAAGCTTGTTTTAAAAGGAGAGTCTAGCCAAGAATAATATTTCTTCAACAGGAGCAGACAAATTAGATGAGCAGAACAAAAAAACTTTGAGACAAATTGGACAACTAATAAGAAAGTTATGAATGTTTATATTTATAGACAAATTGGCAACTGATGACGTCACAGGTGCACAATTGACCATTTATTACATTCATATCAATGTCATAAAATGTTACTTTTTCCCTCAAAAATATGATTTCCTGAAAACTTTAACCGAAGGATATCTTTATGATAGATATGTAGATCCACTATATGCATGTTTACATTCATACACATTTTGCAACTTTCTGTAAAAATGATAAATTTTCCACCATATTCATAATGAAAACTCTGGTTAGTTGTGCACCCATGATGTCATCAAATTGGCAATATCTTTGGAAATTCCTACTGATTTGCCCATTTTTTTTCAAATCTTTAAAAATTCATAACTTTTTTATTCCTTGTCCGATTTTCTTCAAACTTTTTTTTTGTTTTACTCACTATTTTTCTGCTTCTGTTTAAAAATTATTATTTTTGGGTAGACTCTTCTTTTAAGCACTAAAGTTTGATTTTGAAGCCTACTATTTTCACAGCTAAGTTTATGTACACCGTCAAACAATTCGGTAGCATTTAGAATCTAGCAGTTGATTTTTTTCACATGAAAACAATGTTATACAATACCTTTTAAAGTTGACTGGACTCAATGAGAATATCAACAGGTGGCTACTTGTTAGACACAGTTTCAGATTTCATCACAATACAACATTGACTGCAAAATGGATAAGCAAATCAAACAAGGGGGGTGTTGCTTAGAATCAACTGCAAATCAACTGCAACTCTTGAAATTGTAACGCGCATTTTTATTCGAGCGCAGTGTGCGAATTTACCAAGACGCGCATGTAACAATGATTTTGATTGGCGTATTCCGATCAACTGCAACTTGCGATCAATTAAAACCTTTGAGCAACACCCTCCCCCCTTGGCTTGGGTTTATGAAGACAAAAACTACACAAAATCACAAACAGAACTTCAGTAAACAATAACAGAGAGACCAATTACCAATTCAATATGGTAATTATTTACTGATGAAATAAAACGCCATTGTTACCATCAATGAACACGTTTTCTTTCATCGTGTAAGTGATATTATAGGACGGAATTAAAACAAAGGCTGAATAGAATATTTAATAAGCCACTATGTGGCTTGATTTCAGTAGCGAAAAGAACTGACAAATTAATGAATAGTTAATATCGCGGCAACCAGATGTATAATTGCAGGAGTTTTTGATAGTTTAGAAAAAGATTTTTTTTAAATTGTATTATGTTATAATTTGGAATCATATTACGAACAATCATCGTGATCACAATGCTGACACCCTAAATGTTGGCTATGGCTGGCCCTATTGAGTAACAATTTTACCAAATTTTTATTGGGGAGATTCCTATTCAAAATCACAAAAAAAAAATTTATCAGAACCTCTTATTGATTGTGAACCAAATGATCTTTATATTTTCTTTCATTTTATAGCAATAAAAACGATATCATATATGATTACTGAAATAATTGATTATTAGATTTGTTGATTCTCATACCCCATATGACCCACAAAAAAACAGAGTTCGGCCATGAAGGCCCCGACCCTATCCACAAAAAAGGCCATGTGATATAGAATTTAAAAAAAATTGGGAAAGAAAACAATGGCAGAAGGAGAAAAAGAATGAAAAATAATGATGATAATAATGACAATAATAATAATATTAGTAGTATAATAATACAAGAAGAAGAAGAAAAAGACGGAATGAAGTATATAAATGACAAAAAAAAAATGAAAATAAAAACCTTCTTTGAGAAAATGCTCTAAACAACTGGTAGACTTCGCAGAGACTGAAAGAGAGGAACGGAGAGAGACGGAGCAAGAATATTAACATGCGCGTACGTATGTGTGTGTGTGTGTGTGTGTGTTTGTTTGTGTGTGTGTTTAAATTCGACACCAACCGGAATCTATGTAGTTCCAAGTGAGAAAATTGTTAAAATAAACTAACACCCGTTTTGTGTTAAAACACCGACTGGCGCTTGACGGGGGGGGGGGGGGGGTGTTAAAATACACTGTTAGATATTTCAAGATATTGATTTGATTCCAATTGGGTGCTAGTTCAACACTTTTTTGGTGCAAGCCTATTTAGATTCCAGCTGGTGTTAAGCACCAACGTTTTTGCAGTGTACATGAAGGGGTTTGAGTATTACACTTCCAAATTCAGCATGTCCAGTTTTGCTGCAAGGCCAATGTTAAGATCTAGGAGAGTGAGGAGGAGGGAGAAAAAAAAACAAGAAGTAGGCAATGCAAGAAGAAGGTAAAATACTACAAGAAGAAGAAGAAGGAGGAGGAGGAAAAGAAGAAGGAGAAGGGGGAAAGAGGAGGAAAATAGATGATAAGAATAAATAAGGAGAAGAAGAAGAAGACGACGACGACGGAGAAGAGGAAGAAGGAGGACAAAAAAGAAATAATGCTAGAAGTGAAAGAAAAAGTGCAAGAAACGAACAACCACGGATGAGAAAACTAGTTCAAGCCAAGTTTATGAAGAGGTCGGAGTATCTCGGGTAGCCTAAGCCAAGATAAGTCTATATGTCAGCGATGGGGTAGCATCTTAGAGGCTACCTCCTTTCGTTTTACCCCTGCACGAAAGTTCCTTTTATTTTTATCACCCCTTCTGTCAGCATCCTGACCCCCTTCCGAGGTGACCCTGTGTAGAAATGTAAGCAAGAATGTCTGCACGGGGCGTGACTGAAGAATTGCTCATCGATGTGTGTGTGTGTGTGGGTGTGTATGTTTGATGTGTGTGCGTGTATGCGCTTGGTATGAGAGTGAGGTGTGTGTGTGTGTGTGTTGTATGTTTTTTTTATGTGTGTTTACCAAAATGTGAACGTTTTAAAGTGTGTTATATGTACGTTTGCGAGAGAGAGGGGAGAGAGATGCATGATACATTTCATATGTGTGTGTGCGTTGTAGTATGTTTGTGTGTTGTACGTATGAGTATTCATGCTTGGAGTGCATGTGTGTTTGTAGAAATGGGGTACGAAAGTTACTTTTATTTGGGTCATCCGCTTCTGTCATCATTCTGACCCCGTCCGTGTGAGCCCAGTGGAAAACCATACCCTAAAAATTCCTCATGGGGATGTGCTTTGAGAAATTGCTCATCGGTATGCATACGTGCGTGTATATGTTGGTGCATATGGATATGTATGTGTGTGTGTCTGTCTGCCTGTCTGTAAAAGGCATGAATAGGAAGAGAAAGTGTGCAATATACGTGCGCGCGTTTGGGTCTGTAGGCGATTCTGTTTGCGTGTGTGTGTGCGTGTGTGTGGTTGTGCGGGTGTGTGTGCGTGTTTCATTTCGCCATTTATTACATCGGCATACTCCAAACCACTATTTCGTTTGCTACTTGGACCATAGTTATTAAATTATCCATTTTCACAAATGTAGGCCTAACATGATCGAAGTATAGATTCTGATGGGTTCATAAAAAAAAACATAAGGACTTTTACCAAGGTAACTTGAATCAAATGTGCAGTCTTCATGATGGGTAGATATGAGCAAAAGTTCTTACGTTAACCTTTATGATTTTTGATGTTTCCCTTTAACATTTCAGTATGCAGAACAACTTAAAGAGATTAATCCTTCTTTCAAAAAGAATGATTTATCTTAATGGGAAATATATGTTTATCTAAGCGTTATGAGTAAAAAATCAGACAAAAATACATAAATTAGCATATGAATCAAATTATCTTTTGCCCCAAACACTCCTTAATTTGACGTATTCGATTCGAAACAATGTGTTTGAATTCATGGAAATAAACTAATCGTAACTTCATTTACTGTATTTGTTCATTTTATGTTTATCCATCTTTCTATTCATTCATTTTTCTGTTCGTTTATCGATTTATTTATCAATTTATTCACTTTTCATCTTTAAAATGGCGGAAATATAATAAGTGACAAAAATAGTACTAGTAAAGTAATGGGGTCACAACTAAAATGTAATACGAGTAGAGTTACACGCAAAACAAGAAGGAAATGACTCGAGTGTGTGTTCATTTCATAGTGATGTCACTACGTCACGGTCAATGATTGTGACGTCACAACAATTTTACTGTACTCCAGTTTAGCGCTGTTGTTATCATGAGCGTGCTATTGAAACAAAATTGGGTGAATTTGCGAAAAATATTTTGAATTGGATATGATTGATGGTGTTGTAGAACTAGCTCAAAAGAATGTATAAATTTGTATTTGACCTATATATATTTGATCTTGAAAAAAGGTTTTCATAATTGGCTATGCTGAAATGCTGATTGGTATAAAATAAGTTTCAAGTTACATTTTATATTTCTGTCTTGCACCAAGAATGAACTGTTATAAACTATTACTCTTATGAAAACATCCATTTATTTATGAAGGATCTAACAGGTTAAAAAAAATCATATTTAAGATAATTAAGAACATTTTGTAGAACCCTTTAAGAAACCATTTTCTAGAAACCCTTTTCTAGGAATATGCCTATATGTTTTGTTTGCTTTAAAGAATCACCTGCAGGTTGATTTCATGTTCTTATCGTTTTGCTTTATAGAATTAGATCACACCTTTTTTTTAACGTTTCGATCATGATTGTAGATCACTGGACGTACGCTTAAAAACAAATTGGACAGTTTATACTGTTTTGTATCTGAGATAAATAAAACACGAAAATGTAATAAATTCATGCATTACAAGTGAGCATCACAACACGATTCACCCCGACTCTTTGTTAGTTCACAGTTAACTGCCTCAGAACAACGAGTCGGGGTGAATCGTGTTGCTTCCGGGGTCCTATATGACCGGGGCTTTATACTCCTTGAGCCTTGAATTGATTTGAGGCTTGAAAGATATTTTAAATGAGTTTTTAACAGTATTTTAGGACCTTTTATGGAACATGTAAATGTTTCCAAGACGAGAAGACATGTAATTCTTGTTCTTACGAATTGACGGGAGAAAATGCAGTGGCGGATCTACGGGGGGGGGGGGG
>BQKZ01000810.1:80997-101205 GCA_036244855.1 Temnopleurus reevesii
TCACAGATGATATTTATTGTTTTATATTTACTATTTGTATTGAGGTTGTTTAACAATATTCATCCCTCAATTTAGGTGGTAATTCTGCAGCGATATTCCCCCTATTAAACACGATAATCAAACGTGAACCACTATCACGATCGTAGTAACACTACCACCATAATAATCATCAGCAGCAGCAGCAGCAACAACAACAGCATCATCATCATCATCATCATCATCATCATCATCATCATCATGGCATCATCATCATCATCATCATCATCCCGATCATCTGAAGTCTTCTCCTTCACCTCTTCCATCTCCTTCTCATTCGTCCTCTACTGCTCTTCTTCATCATCACCATCATCCCAATCACCAACACCGCTACCACCATCGTTATTACAATAATAATCTTCATCATCATCACCATCATCATCATCATCATCACAGTCATCATCGCAATCATCTAAAGTCTTCTCCTTCACCTCTTTCATCTACTGCTCTTCTTCATCACCACCATCGTCGCCATCCCCACCACCGCTACCACCATCTTCATCACCACAATCATCATCATCATCATCATCATCATCATCATCATCATCATCATCATTACTTCTGCTGAAGCCATTTCTTGTAGAAATTTATAGTTAATCCATGCAGTTTTAATGCCGACACAGAAATATTTTGCTTGTGTTTTTATTCAATAATTTAAATAAAATCACAATCTTTTATTGAGTATCAATTATTTTGGTCATCGATTATAAAAAGGACCGAAATATTAAAAATGTATAAATATTGAATAAAAATATCATAGAGGTAACAAAATTGAAGACTTTCATAAATCATGTACCAAGGGAAACAAAGAAAATCGTTTTCAATTATTCTCTGGACTTGAAGATGTAATTGGAGGAAAATGGCGCAGGAAGTTGAACAAGAAATAAAAACACTATAACCATGCAGAAATCGTGCAGACGAAGCCTTGTTGACTAAAAATACTTTCATCGGCCCTCAATCTAGAATGACACGAATGCCCCAAGCACGGTGATTCATTGTTTGAAACTATCAAACCATTCTCTTTTTGCTTCCCCCCACTAGACTTATAGGCCCGTATTCTGATGTCAGGTTTAACTTAAACTAGGGTTTAAATCTGTGGTTTAAGTATGGGTAGCCCAAAGTGCAAAAAAAAAATTTAAACTGTATAATTCTTATGTTAAATGCTCTCTGTTCCCATGCTTTAATAATGAAGAAAACTATTATAGTTTTTATTCCAAGACAGTTTTTAATACTATGAGTGCCAAAATGTGCTGGTAAATTAATCACCAACTGTTATAAATTCAAGCCGCTTTTGGCTTTCCATACTTAAACCACAGAATTAAACTCTAGTTTAAGTTAAACCTGACATCAGAATACGGGCCCCTGGGTTCAAATTCACGAATGTCTGCACAGGTCTTGAATGAGACGCTTCTGAAGTTCTGGACCCCACCCCTATCCTCCTCTCATCACCCCTCCCTACAAGCAAACTATAATTTGCAGCTTTCCCATTTAGAATCCCAAGTAAGTCAACTTTTAGGAATGTCTGAGCAAGTATCGAAAGAAATACTTCTGAGCCGCCCCTTATTTCTAATTATCGTGGCCAACTCGGAACTAAAAAGGATTCTTCGGAAAGCTTATGTTCAACAATTTTTTTAAATAGAAAAAGTCGTTAACTTAAGCCCTTTTTTTAATTACCCCTCTGCTCTCCCCTAACCTATCCGTCCGCCCTTCCCCATCCCTCAGTCAAAATATTGAGATGAGATGCTTTTTACCCCCACCTCCTCTCTTCTATATGCCACACATCCTCTCAATCTCATATCTCCCCTCTGCTATTCTTCCACCCCTCCTCTCCTCTCCTCTCCCCTCCCCACTCCTCTCCACCCAGATCCCCCACCCCCTCTGCCCCCTACCTACCCCTAATAGACCGACCGGTAAAGATATTCAGCTGGTCAGTTTGTGCGGTGGTGTTGACAGAATAGTGACCGCTCGCGACGGTCATCTCGGAGCGGCTCCAGCCAGCCATGGTTAACATAACTTGCCTTGACTGTGGACTTGCACTGTTGCGGGAGTAGCTTGACCACTGATGACCATAGTCCAGTTTAGGACTCTGTGTTCTGATAGCACCCCCCCCCCTACAGAGGAGAGGCGCGATCAGAGGGGTATGCATGATTGGAGGGTTATGTAAGGACTCTGTGGTTGCGTGCTATCAAGTACATGCGTGTTCAGTGTAAGGGAATATACTAAGATGGGTGGTGCTATCAGAACACAGAGTCCTCAACTGGACTATGATGACCATCGCAATGACCATTGGTCCGATGAATGTGGCCGGCAGACAGGTCACTTTGGCTAGACATTCAGCCTTGATGTTCTATAGTGTGTGTGTTGAATGTAACTCCATAGGTTTCCCTACACACTCTTCTTTCTACCCTATTCATTCCCTAACTTTGAATATATAATGAGGTCAAGTCTGGCCTGTACGCAAGGAATAATGTAAAATTTACGACTGTCTGGGAGCGGTTATGTATTATGATAGATATTTATATAAAATTATTTTATTCCAAGGTAATGATTCCTTAACCAGACTCTATTTATCTCAATTAATTCGATATGCTTTCTTTGCTTTCATTTTGTTTTTCTTTGTTTACAGTTAGCAATTAATCTTAGAAATAGCTTATAATACTTATGGTTAGACAGATTTAAATTGTTACTATCGTATTGTCTGCATTTTCTACATTTCGAAACCAAAATTGTTTAGTTACAGTTATGAAAGAGATTCATATTTCAAGTAATATATTTCAAAAAGACTTTTCGTAGAAATTGCATCAATACATACGCAACAGCATAATTCGATATGCCTCGCCCCCAAATTTCCTGCATCTAACGAATATATTAAAATGGTCTAGATGTAGACTTCCTTTCCTGTTATTTTTTTTTCGATATACACTAAAAATTACAGGCACGTCAAATATGAGCTAGAAATCATGTTGAAAGGGTTTTACATTTACTCTAGCTTTAAAAAATAAATTAATTAAACGCAAATTCTAAACTACCAAAACCTGTTATTATAAATATTGCACAAGTAAAACAAAATCCTGAAGCTTGATATTTTAATTTCGAATTATTCATTATTATTTTTCCCATTTTTTACAATGCTAAATGTAGTATAGGCCTACTTTTCTAAAAATCTTGATGTCGCATTGCTGATGTATTTTTGGATGCGTCCAAATTGTTATGTGTTAAAATTATTGCGCAGTGCCGACGATGATCTATTCTTTCATAAGCCCCCCCCTTCCGTAAAAAAGTAAAAATATTAATTGTTTGAGAACCACTAGTCCATTATGCCCCATTTCACTTAAAGGGGAACTACACTCAGACATTAAATTGCTATGATTAAATGAAGAAAATATGATGAACAAACTGTGAAAATTTGAGCAAAATCGGATAATCCATTCAAAAGTTATGAATTTTCAAAGTTTTGATTTACACCCCCATGGGCTCCTTAAATTGGCAAACGTACAGGGACAAAATGGCTGCCAACATGGAGAACTCTCCATTCGCTTTGTACACAAAATTTCACATTTTCCTCTTTTTCCAGAAAAGTAGACAAAATTTTGTTTCTTCAGTTAGATATATTATAGCCACATCAATTCTGCAAGCATTCCAGAAAGAACGGTGTTGATTCCTCATTTGAAATGTGATATTGATCCATTTTCAATAAATTTATATACAAAGTGAATGAAGAGTTCCCCATGTATGACATCACAGATTATGCTAATTAGCTATACGCATGCCAATTCAAGGATGCCCAGCACAGGTGGAAATGATAACTTTGAAAATTTATAACTTTTGAACGGATAATCCGATTTTGCTCAAATTTTCACAGTTTGTTCATTTGATTTGTTTCATTTATGGCCCGTACATTATTGTCTGGGTGTAATTCCCCTTTAAAGTAGTAAAACAAAAACATAAACGTGGATCAGTATCATTCACGAGCGGATGCAGATTGATGTGTGTGTGTGTGTGTGTGTGTGTTTTGATGTGAATTTTCTGTTTGTAAAGCAGACTCAATGTAGGTGCACATTTTGTTGCATGTGGCAGTGTATGTATAGGTGTGTGTGCGTGTGTCTTTGTGTCTGTGTGTGTGGTTTATTTGTGAAAGCTATTTTTTGTAAGGGGATACTACTATTTTGTTTATTCAGCCATGAAAATTGGAAAATTTGAAAGTTTCTCAGTAGTAGATTGAATGCATCGCGATGTATAATTAATAAAGTTGGTCAAAATGACCAGGTCATTTTTATAGTGGTGACTCACATTGGGAGAGAGGGATAAATTAACACGTTCTCTGATGAAAGTGATATCGAGATCAACTTGACCATTAGTAGATTACAATGGCATCCAAGCAAAAAGAGAGGGAGAGAGTATGTTTGTATATGTCTGTACATGTGTGTGAGTGTGTGTGTGTGTATGTGGGTGCGTGGGGAAAAAAGTTACAGAAAAAGCAGAGTGGGTGTTTGTATACGTTTGTGAGAGTCAGAAGGTAGAGAGAAATTGAGGTGTATGTGTGTGTTTGT
Source organism: Temnopleurus reevesii (assembly GCA_036244855.1). NCBI lineage: Eukaryota > Metazoa > Echinodermata > Echinoidea > Temnopleuroida > Temnopleuridae > Temnopleurus > Temnopleurus reevesii. The sequence continues at coordinate 85,584 of BQKZ01000810.1, forward strand.
TGTATGTATATGTGTGTGTTTTTGTGTGATGTGTGAGATGATGAAAGTGATACCGAAATCAACTTGACCATTAGTAGATTGCAATGGTATCCAATAAAAAAGAAAGAGTGGGAGAGAAAGAGAGTGTGTGTGCGTATATATGTAAGTGTATGGATGTGTGTCTGCGTGTGCGTGGGTTAAGAGGTTATGGAAAAAGAAGAGTGGGTGCTTGTATATCTTTTTGAGAGTGAGAGATGAGAGGTGTTGGGGTGTGTGTTTATGATGTGGTTTGTGTGTGTGCGTGTGTGCGTGTATACGAGATGAGATATTAGAAAAGTTGGAGAAAAAAGGAGAGTAGGTGTTTGTAATCGTTTGAGTGGTGTTGTGTGTGTGTGTGGGGGGGTGTGTATGTGTGTTGGGGAAAGGAAAAGGGTTGCGTTTATGTGTTCGCAAATGGGTGTGTTTATGTGAGAGATATTATGTGACAGATATGAGAAATTAGAGCAAAGAAAGAGAGAGGTATGTGTTTGTGTGCTATGTGCACATGTGTGAGCGTGTGTGTATGTGTGTGTGTTTGTAAGAGAGCAAGAGAGAGGAGAGCGGGGACGGGTAAGAAGTAGAAAGAGATCAAAGAAGAAAGGAATGACAACAAGGAAAAGCAAATTGGAAATATTTCACATTTGTAGATTCAATGAGTGGAAAGAGGCATCTTTTTTTTAATCATCAGAAGATAAATTTATTAAAGTGAAAATATATAAAACATCAGCTAAATGGATTTGATACTAAAAATATAAAACAGAATGGGATCTACTCTACTGCATGTTGTTATGGTCAAGCGCGTACGGCATAGAAATGAACAAAAGCCAAAGAACTTTCTGGAATATCATTTCCATAAATGGACGAAATGCATTTTATTAAAAATGCAAATAATGGACCGAACGTACTGTGGCAATATCTATATGGACGTGATCGCATTGATTATCCTTGAAAGTATAACTGTATCATACATGTTGAAGTGACCACCGGTCAGTCATGGTCATTTCTTGACCATACATTATTATATTATCTCGTCTGTCTCGATCACGTACTGCCAAATGCATGGTCAGTGACGAAAACCGACCGGTGAAAATTTTTATTTGGTTGATACTTTTTTTTTAAAAACCTGTCTTATGATAAACGTAATACACACATGATACACACATGAATATTCAAATCATTGTCTTTATTATCGTTATTCATCATTCAGTTGGGATATTTTATCCATTTATTCATTCATTTATTTGGGACTTTTTTTTAATGTTTTTTTAATCATTTTAGACTGCAGAGTGGGCATGTATATTCGTAAGATTTAGAAGGTATGACATAAACAATCAAATCCACTCATTGAGAATACAAATAGATGTATATTATTATTAACATGCATCACAAAATATGTATGTATAAACATTTTGTACGAACCTGGAAAAATCTAAGCGTATGCATGATGTATTCGTAATGAGTTGAAAGTATGCGTTTCGTAATCGTAACGTATTCTAAACGATTCATCAACGTACTTCAACGAGTAGCGTTTTCGACGTTCTAGATAGCGCATGCGTGATGAATTTGGTGAACGTCGTCAAACGTTGAGTACGTCAAATATGTTGTGGGTACGTTTTGCATTCGTTATAACCACGCTGAATCACGCTGTCATACGTCGTCACAAAAAAAAAGGCCGTCGGAAAATAAGCATGCACAATTTTTTTTGACGCATCCCGACGCATGTCTCATATCTTCCGCATTCATAATAAGGACGTTATAGAATAGTCTACAGATGTTCATAAACGTTACTCGTACGCTACTCATAAGGCGAAATACGTAAAGTCGATTTTCATTTTTTTTTCACCTTCATGCATTAGCAATATGTGTATAAGTGGACATACTTTAGTAACGCCGACGATAAGCCCAAAATTCGTCGAAATAAGTTGACCATAGTTTGTCGAATGGTTCTAGAAAACGCTTCGCCCACTCTGAGGGATTTTTTTGAATTTGAGTACATGAAGAGCTAACATGCAAAAGGCCCTAAATCCAAGTGCTCAAGGCACTGTACATTATTATTACCCTGGCTTTAGCCCGGCAACCATTCACGGCGCACTTGGCATTTCAAAGAATAAATATTCCTGCCAGGTACCCATTCACCTCACCTGGGTTGAGTGCAGCACAATGTGGATGAATTTCTTGCTGAAGGAAATTGACGCCATGGGTAGGATTCGAACCTACGACCCTCTAGTTGAAAGACGAGAGTCACGACCACTACACCACGGCGCCTCCACCCAGTTTTTTATTTCACGAGATTCTATGTTTCTATTTCGCCATTTTTGGTACTATGCTAAAGAGTCATCAATATAGGTAACAAAAATGCCAATCAAAAATATCCTGCATAAGTGTGGAATTTTATATAATTTTTAAAAATCATTTTTGTTTTTGGATTTAGGCCCTTTGCATGAAAAATTGGATTTAGGCCCTTGTGCATGAAAAGTCTTGAGGGGTTAAAAGCTGTTCACAATATCTATCATGAATGTGAAACTAAATTTGTTATTCTTACCCTCCCTACCATTCTGTTTGTCAGACTCCCAGATACCCTGCCTGATATAGCAACAACTCAGAATTGTTTGAAATTGGAGTCCAAGTATGCCCTAGGTCATTTTTAAAGTCGTCTGTCACAACCCACGAGCAAAATGGGTGGGGTGATGCAAAAGCGCTGCATTATTACCTGTGATATATTGATTGTATGTAGATGATTATCATTAAGCTGACTAAAAGCTAAAATATGGTATATTGTGACATTTACTACCGTCAATAATCAGGGTTTATATTATCCATTACTGCTGAATACAAAACATTTAAAAGTCAAAACATATATATCATTTCCATTGTTCGGTTTGGAATACGATTTCAAATGTAGTTTCTGACATTTATTGCTGATGTTAACATCCATATAATAGGAAATCGAAGCTTTTCGCATTAAGTCTTATAAAATAACGTCAATCAATATATACATATACATAATGGATTGATAATTAACGAACCAAAACAGACAAAGAAGATTGACATCATGCATACATACATATAAGTCGGGTTCACACTAGTCTAAGACACTCTTATATACAGAAGCTTATACGTGCAGTGTAAAGGCGAGTTGTTCAACTCGCCAAGGCGCCTCGCTTTGACCGAAAAGGCGAGAAGGCGATTCGTACAAACTCACCATAGCGTTTGTTTAAGGAGAGAATGCAAGAAGGCAATTTGTACGTACTCGACCTGGCGCCATGTCTCGGACGAGAATGGGAGAAAGCGACATGTACAAACTCGCCATGACACCTTGTTTAAGAAGAGAATGCGAGAAGGCAATTTGTACGTACTCGACCTGGCGCCTTGTCTCGGACGGAAGGCGAGAAGGCGACTTGTAAAAACTCGCCATGGCACCTTGTGTAAGAAGAGAAAGCAAGAAAGCAACTTTTTCAAACTCGTCTTGGCGTCTTTTCTCGGACGAGAAGGCGAGAAGGCGACTTGTACAAATTCGCCATGGCACCTTGCTTAAGAAGAGAAAGCAAGAAAGCAACTTTATCAAACTCGCCTTGGCGTCTTTTCTCGGACGAGAAGGCGAGAAGGCGACTGGTACAAACTCGCCATGGCACCTTGTTTAAGAAGAGAATGCAAGAAAGCCACTTGTAATTACTCGCCTTGGCACCTTGTCTCGGACATGAATAGGAGAAGGCGACTGGTACAAACTCACCTCGGCGCCTCGTTTAAGAAGAGAATGCAAGAAAGCCACTTGTAATTCCTCGCCTTGGCGCCTTGTCTCGGACGAGAATAGGAGAAGGCGACTGGTACAAACTCGCCATGGCACCTTGTTTAAGAAGAGAAAGCAAGAAGGCAACTTGTACAAACTCGACTTCGCGTTGGACGTATAATCTTTCTTCGGACTGTCGTAGTTTCTGAAACTTTAAAGCCAAAGTAAAGCTTTGGTAAAAGCAAATATTGTTGTCCCCAAGATTGTCTTCAAATCTTAATAAAATGGAATATAGTATCATGAAAATATTGCACAAAAGATCGTGAGAAAATGCCTTTCTTGATAAAGGACTCTTTCTCATGCAAAGAATTAGGATGCAAATGTTAGAATTCAATTTTGTATATACTTTTTTTTTTCATTATTTTTTTGTCAAATCTCAGATGATAACCTAGCATATGCCCGATAATTAACGAAATACCGTTATTACCGCGAGTCCGGGTGTTGTGATTTTTTTTCTGGACAGCTTATGATACAGTTTCTTGTTAATACTCTGTTTGATCGAAAGATTTATTATCTTATTGAGAAGAAATAAGCTTATTTCAGCATAGATGTCAGAATATCCATTTTTTAAAAGGATTTTAAACCTGTCTTTATCAAACTGTAAAATAATATTTTGTAAACTGATCGCTGTATTTCCTTCACATACAAACGATGGTGCCAGATTGATTTAGGCGTACAATGGGTTGTATTACAAAATATCGTTTCATAAAAATTTTCAACAAATTTTGCAACTTGACGAGGCCAAAGAAATGCAAACCCGGGAATAATAATTTGTACAATATATATCTTGTATAACATACAAATGCACGTATTATTTTGGGGATCTATATATCTAATATCTGAGGATTAATGATAACATGATTTTTCTTTACAGTTTTTTAATGCAATTCCACTAACCAAATGAGATACATNAACTCGACTTGGTGCCTTGTCTCGGGCGAGAATGGGAGAAGGCGACTGGTACAAACTCGCCATGGCACCTTGTTTAAGAAGAGAAAGCAAGAAGGCAACTTGTACAAACTCAACTTCGCGTTTGACGTATAATCTTTCTTCGCACTGTCGTAGTTTCTAAAACTTTAAAGCCAAAGTAAAGTTTTGGTAAAAGCAAATATTGTTGTCCCCAAGATTGTCTTCAAATTTTAATAAAATGGAATATAGTATCATGAAAATATTGCACAAAAGATCGTGAGAAAATGTCTTTCTTGATAAAGGACCCCTTCTCATGCACAGAATTAGAATGCAAATTTTAGAATTTCAATTCTGTATATACTTTTTTCATTATTCTTTTATTTGTCAAATCTCGGATATAACCTGGCATATGTAGGATAAGTAACGAAATACCGTTATTACCGCGAGTCCGGGTGTTGTGATTTTTTTTCTGTACAGCTTATGATGTACAGTTTCTTGTGTATACCATGTTTGATCGAAAGATTTATTATCTTTTTGAGAAGAAATAAGCTTACTTCAGCATAGATGTCAGAATATCCATTTCATAAAGCATTTTAACCCTGTCTTCATCAAACTTTTGTTCCTCTTTCAATCCGGGAATTCAATAGACGCCAATGAAAGTAAAAAGAAAAGGGAATAAGAAAAACTACGCAATATAATTATATGTCCGTTTTATATGCATCTCCACAAATTAAACTCTGCTTAGTATGATAATTTTCTGAGTATGATTATAAAAATTTCTTTGTTCTTCTTCATTTTAAACTGTCGTTCTGGATAATTTCTGATTTGAATGTTCACCGTAAAACAGTAAAATACAAATCACCATAATCAGCAACATTGAACATGCTCTCATGTAATGTAACGTTTCTAATATACTGTATTTGTTGACTTTTTTCTACCGACCTTGTCATCTATATGTTATTTCTATTTGTTTACTGTATATATGCATGATTATGTGCACTCTGTATGTGTTTACTTTTTGTATTATTCATTTTAATGTTTCCTTTGTTTGAATGTACATGTATTGTCAAAGCCAACGAAGCAAATTTCCCATTTACCTGATTGTGGACGAATAAAAGTATCTATCTATCTATGTAACTATCAAATAATATTTTGTAAACTGATCACTGTATTCCCTTTTCATACAAACGGTGGTGCCAGATTGATTTCGGCGTACAAAGGGTTGTATTACGAAATATCGTTTCATAAAAATTTGCAACAAATGCAAACCCGGGAATAATAATTTGTACAATATATATCTTGTATAACATACAAATGCACGTAATATTTTGGGGATCTATATATCTAATATCCGAGGATTAATGATAACATGATTTTTCTTTACAGTTTTTTTTAATGCAATTCCACTAACCAAATGGGATACATATTAATCCAAGTTCACTACAAAATATAGAATTAAATTCCAAAAAAATTCAAAATTGCAGAAGAAAATCAATAAGACAAATGTCAAGTTTAAAATTCATCGTTGATAGAGCTAAAATGGCAACACTTAGTGACTCTTGGAGGAACAATTATAAGAAAGATGGATGAGGAAGTGCAAACTTTCAAATAAAAATATAAAGTAGCCGGTCACTGAACTAATAATGCAGGCGCAAAATGTGCATTATCATAATCGATCGGAATCTTTCACTTTTGTTTTTGGCGGGCTTCTGTTTTTCACACAGTAACGTCTGCCGCAACCAGACGTCTTTAGAAAAAGCAGCTGACCGCTGGTCACTTATGGTCAATTCCTCTTTCCAGACATCGTAGATGGGAAGAAGATGAGTCGAAAGGCAAAGAAATTAGGCTCCGTCGCCATCTTCTGAAACAGGAATTAGAGATGAAATGGAAGAGGGAGGGGGGGATAAATTTAAGGGCGCATCGCGTATGGGGGATAGATAATGATGCATGGGGGCGGATTGTGGATGAAAATTGGGCTGATATGGAAGTCAATCAAACTCGAATGCTCGGAGGAAATGAATACTCAGGCCACTGATTTATGTTCCATATGTGAGTATTGTATTGGTGGTCAAGCCTACCTATTAACACGAAGGACACAAGCACAGATACATAATGTGTTTCAACTGACCTCTCGTTATCGACCATTCAACACTGATCTTCATTTCATCCCACGAGAAATCGAATTCTCCAGGTCAACCAATCAAAGAATATCATGAACGTGAGGAGAAAACAAGAAAGCAAAACACAAAGTACCACTAAAACAGGAAAAAAAATCATTAAAAAATAAACATCCTTCTAAATATAGTATACATATTCAAAACTTTTGAGAGATAATTATTCTTTTTTTGTAAAATTGACAGGAACATAATTTCATCATCATCATCCCAAACAGAGTCAAGGATAAAATGACTTCCGACTTCAGTGAGTGTAAAATATCAAAATTATAATTATTTTTGCATAATGTACCAAAGTCACTTAATAATAAGTCGGTATTTATATAGCGGTTAATAAAATTTTCTCTAAGGGCTTGGGCAAGTATTTTCAACGACTTCTTTTCTCCTGAAAGAGTTTCGTAAGGCTATAAAACACTCCAATACGTCAGAACATTAATACTAATGATTGGAGTCATCTGTATGATGAGTAGAGCCGATACCAGTCTTCCCGCACGAATGGCAATTCTTACAAATTATTAATACAAATTTTCATCGATTCATCTCTCCCAAACAGATTAACGTCTTTCACGATCACTTTGCAAGTGTTTCAGTGCCACTGTTTATCATTTATAGATCATGAAAAAAATTGCTGTATCTGATGTTATACATGCCTTTAGTCAACCAGGAAAAGAAAAAGAATATAAATGGACTTATTGTAGCCCCTTGTGGAACACCTGCTGATTCTGCTGCTGCAGTTGAAAATGGGTTATTTGAGGGGTACGCTCTCATTTTCACGGTTTTTTTTTCTAGCTGTTTATGTTTTGTTTATACCTCAGATCTTCATTTGAAATAAAAATCTATGAAATTGGTGATTGATTGTTCTCTCCAATATTGTAAAGAATTTCTGATACATGGTGATGAAGAAAATAAGATAGAACATGTTCGTATAAGTATGTATGGACATCTTCAAGGTAAATTTTGAGTATGATGATGCAAAAGAAAAATTCAGGTGATCATGATTCTCCTTCATTTGTTAAATGCCGACTCACACCTTTGCGTTTTTAACCTGCGTCGGCCCAGCGTTGTTTTTTTTTTTTTAAACACTCCCTGGACGCACAAATAAGCAGGTCATTTGATAGACTGACGTTCTGCGCAAGCCGAACGTCAGTCCACCAAGATACAATTAATTTTCAATTTATTGTATCTCCTTTATGTTACAGGCCCCTGGTCAGCGTATAGTGTGCGCTCGGAGAGTGTTTTTAATTTTTTTTACAAAGGTGTGGGTGGGCCTCTACAATTATCACCATAATGGTGTGTTACAATATCCAATATGTCGAAGGCAACAACAACGATGATAATAACAACAAAAAAGAGCAAATTGACTAAACTTATTAACACGCTGCACATCACAGGTCAATTTTATAAAAGTTGCATACCATCTCTTTTCAGTTATCACGATGATTATACCGGATAAATAAACTGGACTAAGTAAATAACTCCCAATGATACCTTCACAACAGCAGCAGCAATAAAAATGCAGTGAATTCCATTTCTATTCAGTGCCCAGATGTGGCGTCTATTCTCCATGTATTTTCCTCATAAGGAGGAAGGAAAGTTATTTAGTATTCTACAGCTATTGCGAATGCTTGAAAGGGAATTATTTACTTTGTCAAATCTTTTCGTTCATTCTGTTCACCGTGACTAGATGTTAATATGCCCTGCACGTATGGGCTGCGAAGCGATTACCTATAAAGAATACGCAATGTATTGGACGCTGTCATTTATTATTCATGAATCAATTGCTATGATGAAGGTGCTCTTAGAAGCATGGATGATTAGATTAATTAAAATCACCATGATCATAGAACAAGTGGTATGGGTTGGCGCCTGTACGCTTTTGTTACAAAATGGTTCAAAGCCCCCACACCTATGCGAATTGAGGCGGACTAAGGCTGACGAAATGGAAAAGTAAAGAAGCTTATACTTGCAGCACGGAGGCAAGTTGTCCAACTCACAAAAGCCATGATGCCGTCTTACTTGGACGAGAAGACAAACTCGCCTTCGTGCTGCAGGTATAAGCTTCCGTATACCTCCAATTCTTCGGCCCTCGATCGCTTTCCTCGATTCGCATAGGTGTGAGGGGGTTTAAGGCCTGATCACATCGGTCCCAACAGTGCTATCCTGGAGCGGTGAAAAAAAAAATTGTCACCACTCGTAACCGTTCATCACCGTTTAACATAAGTTGGTATCCGCTAAGCCATCGCTGTATACGCTCTACCACAGCTCATAGTCCCTCCTTCCGCTCCGAAAGTTTTGGGCTGCACAAAATAGTGCGAGCGGTAAGGAGTGGACAATTTTCCTCTGTGACAGAGTTGACCACCGCTTCAACATCGCCCTGGCATCGTTAGACGCAAGTTTGTGAACGCTTGGATCCGCTAGGACGCGCCGAAATCTTGATCGCTGGACTACCGCTGCCACGGCAGCTTTGCCTGAGCTATGATAAAGCGGTGCACAAACATTATTTGGTCGGATGTCAGTGTCTTATGAGCGATCAAGGGATTGATGTAATGGTATCGGGCGTTGGTGCAGTCATCCATTGCGGTAATGAACTTAGATGTGGCGTTGGTCTAGCGGTGTCAGAGCGGTACCAGAATTCGACTATGATTACTGGGATAAGTGGAATAAAAGCTCATTCCAAATTAGTGCAGACCTAATTTTATCGAATTTTCTATAATGAAAAAAATATAGTAGAATGATATATATTTCTATCTTTCTTCCCAATTTTGATTATGCGGATATAGTTTGGCAGTCCGCTTAAAAAATACCTCGAATCATTAAAAAAAACTTCAAAATAGGGCGGGGAGAGTAATATTGTATGTTAACCCATATTCCAATGCATCGACATTTCATATCCATGACATACAAAACTAGCCAAAAGAATCATATGCATATCATGATGTTTAAAATTCTTAATGATCTTGCACCGGAATATATGAAACAATACATTGTGTAGAAACATTATTCATATTTTCTCTGTATAATAGCAATCATCTCAGTTTACCGAAACCTAGAACTAATAATAATAATAATACACAACATTTAGGCTATATAGCGCTTAATACGAAGTGTTTCTAAGCGCTCTGTGCATTATTACCCGGCTAGGGGCCTGTAACATAAAAGATGCAATTAAACTTACGATAAATATTAATCGTAAGTCTATGGCAAAATGTGTATCATAAAGATACGATTAATTCTCAATTTATCGTATCTCTTTTATGTTACAGGCCCTAGAACTGATAAGTGCAAACAATTTTTTTTTAATATAGAGTTGCTTCCAATACGAGGTGTTGCTCAAAAGTTGCATTTGATCGTTATAGTTGCAGTTGATCAGAATGCGCCAATCAAAATCATTGTTTCATGCGCGTCTTGTTAAATGCGCATACTGTGCGCGAATGAAAATGCGCGTTACAATGTGCAAAGTTGCAGTTGATTTGCAGTTGATTTTGAGCAACACCCCAGTAGTGTTTCAACAATCCAATATTTCGTAACGAAATTTAAGTACCTTGAATAATTTGGTTTCTTTGTTTTTTCTATAGGGTCTTGTGGTTTTGTATTCCTTTCTAAGTTAAGTTATTTAATATAAAGGTATGTTTATCTATTTGGATGATTGTCCTATTTAGAATATGACATATTCAATACACGTTTTGTTTTTATTTGACATATTGTTTTATGTATGAAACATATTTATTTTGTGAAGGACCCTGTGGAAGAACTACCGTTTTGTATATTATTCTGATTATAATTTGTTGTATTTTGTTGAATTTACGAAAATAAAAAGAATCAAACAAACGTTTGATCTGATATTTCTATGTACTAAAGGATTTAACTAATTTAAACATCTTTCATATTTGGAGAAAATTATTTCAAATTGACAACCGGATAAGCTTGTTCACATTAATAACATTAGTAATTGCAAGCAAACACTATTAATTTTCATTTGTTCAATTTATAAAAATTCATCAGCTTTATGTGAATCGAGTTGATCCGGGTATGAAATTTGTTTATCTAGTCAAATAAAAGAGTTAAAATTAGGATTTTTTAGACTCATAAATTGAGAATATATTTTCATGATGTATTTCCGATGATATTCCAAAGTTGACCCGTAAAATGTATTGAATTATATAGCAATATAATGCTGCTACAAGTTTATTGAACAGATCATAATTTATGGAATATATTATTGCATATATCATCATGAACACTGACCATCAACCGCATAAAAATGCGTGTAAATATTGAAAACAAAAGTTTCGTACAGAACACTGTAAAATAAAAGGTGTTCATTTAACACTTGACGACGTGCCCACATTGAATTGTATTTATTTTAATTTCACACAAAATGACATCAAATGTTTTCTTTTTAATACTAGAATATAATGTAAACAACAGCGTTTGTAACTGTTTAATTCAATACCTTGGTTGATACCTTTTTGTGATCACTGGATGGGTGTGAAATTGATAAATCCTGTTCTTTTTTAATTGAATTGAATTAAAAGCTTATTTCTTTTCCCATAAACATAATAAATGTGAGAATAACATAACAAAATTGTAATAGAATTAGGTAAAAGCATAGCTTGAGCTGAGGTCGACTCAATGAAAACCCAACCAACACAAACTTTCATACACAAGTGTTTTTTTCTCTCTCTCTCTTTCTGTCTCTCTTTCGTCATCTCATAAAAACACACTTTCATACACAAGTTTTGTTTTCCCCTCTCTCTTTCTCTTTCGTCAACCCACAAACAATCACTTTCATGCACAAGCTTCTTTCTCTCTTCTCTCTCTCTCTCTCTCTCTCTCTCTCTCTCTCTCTCTCTCTCTCTCTCACTTTCACCACCCCACAAATATACACTTTCTTATACAAATTTTTTTTTACCTCACCTTATGACTTTCTACGACTGACTTTTACAGTGACTGGCACACAGGACCTTTTTGTGTCAAAGGTGCCAAAACCTCACAACAACAACAACAACAACAAATTTTTCTCTCTCTTCATCCCACAAACCCACACTTTCATCTACATAAGCCATTATCTATCTCTCTATCTATCTCTCTCTCTCTATAAACCACAAAAACACACAATAAAAAACAACACAAAATCTATTATAAAAACACAAAAAAAAACAATAAAAAACAAAAATATCTCTCTCTCTCTTCATCCCACAAATACACACTTTCTTACACATATTTCTCCCTCTCTCCATCCCACGAAACAACACTTTCATATACACAAGCCACTATCTATCTCTCTCTTTACCCCACAAACACACACATGCACAATTTTTTCCCTCTTTCTCTTTTGTCATCCCGCAAACATACACTTTCATGTACAAATTTATATCTCTGTCTGTCTCTCTCTCTCTCTCTCTCTCTCTCTCTCTCTCTCTCTCTCTCTCTCTCTTCATCCCACAAATACACACTTTCTTACACATATTTCTCTCTCTCTCCATCCCACGAACCAACACTTTCATATACACAAGCCACTCTCTCTCTCTCTCTCTCTCTCTCTCTCTCTCTTTATCTCTTTCTTTACCCCACAAACGTACACTTTCATACACAAATTTCTCTCTTTCCCACTCTCTCCCTCTCTCTTTCTCATTCTCCCTCCCCCTCCTCTCTCTCTCTCCCCCTCCTCCCCTCTCTCTCTCTCTCTTCCATTGTCCGGCATGCAATTCAGACCCTGACCACCCATTGGTGCGTGGCAATTAAGGTAATGGATTGGAAATAGAAAACAAAACAAAGGAAAAAGATAAATGAATAATGGACAGAGATAGCAACAAAATATGGACAATCATATAAAGTCATAATATTTCTACTATGTTTATGCCATTCTATAATCTCCCATACTCAGTATCATATCATTAAACTCAAATTCAAATTAAAAAATTATTTATTGATCTCCATATTTATTTATGTATCTTCATGTGAATCATATATACAAAACAATTGTAATACAAAATAATAAAATGGTATTTTCAACAAATGAAAGAAATGTACAATTAAAAACAGAATAAACAACATACATATTAATTTATGTTATATGAATTTTTAAAACATGAAAATCATATGAATAAGATGAACTAAGAAGGTTTGAATAACGCAAATTGGAAGTGATAATGTGTTTACACGAATTTTGATTTCATCTTAGTATTGTTATTACTTTTATCATTATTACTCCTTGAAATGCCATGTGCGCCGCGGATAGCTGCCGGGCTAAAGCCAGGGTAATAATAATGTAAAGCGCCTTGAGCACTCATCAGAGTGGATACGTGCCCTGTATAAATTGCATCTATTATTATTATTATTATTATTATTATTATCATTATTATGATTATCGTAGTCATTAAAGCCCCAAAAGCTCCATGAAATGATGCATAAGCGAAGTCAACGGCGTATATATATGAGACAAAGTAATGATACTACTACTACTACTACTACTACTACTACTACTACTACTACTACTACTACTACTAATGATAATAATGATAATGATAATGATAATAATAATGATAATAATAACAATAATAGTAATAATGATGATAAAAATTATAAATAAATGAATAGAAGATAATAATAAGTAAACACAGCATTTGTAATGCACCGTCTATCTAGTTTAACTACATTTCGAGGTACAAAGATATAAGATAAGATATATATCAGAAAATAATTCAATACTGAAGATATAGATTTGTGATTATATGTGAGTACATGCATGATTTTCTACAAATCTTATAAAAACCCAATAGGATCTAACGTGATTTTAGTGAGTCTGCTAATCGGACATAATATTGTTAACCCATTGTTTTTGTTCAATTGGAAGGAAAATAACTTAACATCTTAACAAATCATTAACAAACTTGGCCTTGTGATATCTGGTGTTTATTGGAATAACAACGTCCTCATCATTGGCATTCTAAACATAATGTTAATATTTGTACAAATATTTAAAGATTTCCATTATGTTCAATTAATACATAAACAGAAATAATGAAAACAATGCATTTCAAACAAACAAAAAAATCCGTTGTTGTTCCTGTCATTGTAGACGTGATTATAGAGACCGAATTTATTAATTCATCAACTCGAAATGAAATCAATATCGTTTTAGCGTGTTTACAAACTATCATAAATGAGTTACAACAGTAAGCATATTCGAAACAAAATAAGGTGAGCTTGCAAAAACTTTGCTAATGATCATAATAATTTTCATATAGGCTGTTTATAAGAATTATTTCTTAATTTTCAAATGTTTTTCATCACTTTTGTGTTTTACTGTGACCTCTCACCTCTGTGAATATAGGCCTGCGTGTTAACCAAATGACAACGGATTTTTTTAATTCTCATAGACTTTGTTCGGGGGCCACGTAGTTCCAGTAGTCAATGGGTTAATAAAAAAAAAATACAACATTTCCGTAAAATTAAGTCGAACACCAATTCAATGCTCCTTTTGTAATGCTATTGAAATCGGACCCCGCTTGTGATTGTTGTGTCCGCACAGATCAATTCGTGGCGAACGGTTCTATTGTCCATTAACATCGACTTTATTTTTTTTTTTAAGTTTGTATCGTGTTAAATCCAGTACCGGTACTGATAATGAGACACCTCATACTTTTATTAATCACACCTCTTTCATTTTTTGGTCAAATTTCTGAGGATATAAGATGTTAATTTTCAGGATCGTTCTCTTGTAAAAGCGCAATAGCAAAGAAAACACACACGAAAATTTATGGGAGCCGTGTTCAAAGTATGATTTAAGTTCGTTATTGAATTATCCGGAAAATTATAAAAAGATAATCTTTGGTTCCATAAAAAGCCTACAAAATCTTGTATAAATCAATATTTAACGCTCTTGTATTACATACCAAGAACCTAGGTTATATATGAATTGGTTAGATATGAATATTTCTCAAAATATAGTGGTAAACATTACATGATTATCGTATTTGAGTCACTAAATATCTATTTGTCAAAACAGTGTGACCTTCCTTTTGCGTAATAATCCTCCTATATTGCGCAAGAGCGCCCTCTCACAATAACGAGACCAGTTTCTGGCCATTTCTCAGAAAATTCTGGTCATGTGATGATTTTTAGACTTATGAAGGCCGACTCACACCTCACATCTACATCGGCCCAGTGTCTTTGAAAATTTAAAAACGCTCCCCGGGCGCACATTATACGCTGATCACACGGTGGACTGACGCTAGCGCTCCATGAGCGTACGCCGAGCGAGATACACCGTATGACCTGCGTCTTTGTGCGTCCAGTGAGCGTTTTTCATTTGCAAAAACGCTGGGCTGACGGAGAATTAAAAAACCACAAAGATGTGGGGGTCGGCTCTAAAGGCGGATCTTAAAAAATGATTGGCTGATTTAGGGTTGCACTTCACTAAAGGGCTGTTGCAAGAAAGGTACCATTAGCTCATGGTCTTCGGTTTTTACGATAAGGCACACACAACAACTATTTTTGATTGGTCAGTGACGATCAATTAGGTCATAGCAATTTTCATTTTTTCGCATCTAAAATCTGATAAACTCTAACATACCACAATCGTCAAGCGAGGGTAGAATGTACATTTCCTTTGAGGTGCCGTAGTGTAGTAGTCGTGACTCTCGCCTTTAAACTAGAGGGTCGTAGGTTCGAATCCTACCCATGGTGTCAATTTCCTTCAGCAAGAAATTCATCCACCTTGTGCTGCACT
>BQKZ01000811.1:0-15627 GCA_036244855.1 Temnopleurus reevesii
GAAGAAGAAGAAGAAGAAGAAGAAGAAGATGATGATGATGATGATGATGATGATGATGATGATGATGATTAAGATTAATAAATTCACAACAAGAATTATGATTAGGATGAGGATGAGGAAGAGCTGCTGGTGATGATGGTGATGATTATGAAATGGTAATGGTAATGATGGTAGTGATAATAGTACTACTGTTGGTGTTGATAAGTATGATGATGATCATGATAATGATGATAATGAACCTGATGATCATAGCAATGATAATTTGTTGATGTTTGACGTTGATGATAGTTAAGGTTATTTAGTTTGAATATTGTACAAAAGAAATGATAATGGCACTCAGAAAAAAAAATATTGGTGGCATTTAGAAAAAGAATGTTGATGTTTTTAAGAAAAGAAACGTTTATGGCAATGATTATCACAAAGAGACAAAAAATATGTTTTATATGATTAGGACGACTGCATAGAATTCACAAAAAAGTATCAAGTCAATCCTAAACCAATTTGTATTTGCCTGATTGTATTGTTTTTTTATTTCTCTTTTTCTTGTCAGGTGGAGGAGCTAATAGCTTGGTCAAGGCTGGTCCTGTCCTAGCAGAGCCTACAGAAATTGAGGTAATGATTCCAGTTTCATGGTTCTTACTTCCATAACATATTCAATTTCAATTTAATCCGGGTTTTATTTTCATTTCCATGTGAATCATATACAAACATTGGTATTACAAAATAATAGAATCATGGTATTTTCACCAAATCGTGGAAATGTACAAAATGAAATCATAACATAATTAAAACATGAATATTACTTTGTACATGGAAGAATTTCTGACATAGAATTTGGATATTATGTTTTTGTGATAAATCTATGTATTCAATGGAAATATCTTGCATAAGGTCATTGTGTTCCTCGACTTGCTCCCATAAGAGTGACAAATGTGCATATACAACTGTATGTTGGATGCAAGTATGAGTATACCAGAATGCAATGAATTGAAGAGATGATTGAAATGACTCTTTAGTTATTCTAGGACCCACTTGGAGAAAATTTCAGTGGCACTGCAATGGAGTAGGTTTTATTTATGTGAAAACTGCTTCCTAATATACATGTAGTTGTTGCTAGAGCTCTGAATTATTTTCATTGTCATGACTTTTCTTTTGTTTTTTCTCTAATACAGTATCTGAAGAAAGTTTTATATGAGTATATGATGGGCAGAGAAACCAAGGTGAGATTTTCCAGAAATTATAGGAAACTATGAGCTAAAACATATAGACAAGAGAAAACCTATTGTTGATTATCAATTTTAAAGCTACTGTCAATGTTATAGTGGTGCCCTAAATCTGGCACTTGCAAGGTGGCGAACCTCTATTATATCGTCCCCTCGCTACCAAGACCATTTAGTTACAGTCAATAGGGAGAACTGCTGAAACTGCTTCTCCGATAATAGAAAGCTGTGGAGTAAAATGAATTGAAAAAAATAACTTGAGCTTTCGATCCTAGCAGAATCTTAATCATTCTAAGTCATAAGATATAATTATGTATTTATGATTCCAAGATATGGTTCTTGTGATGTTGTAAATAAAACTCATTATTGAACAGGGAGATACCGGTATGAATATGAGTAATTGTATGATTTACAATTAGAGTGCTGGACAGGAGAAGATATTTTCAGTGGGAGTGGCACACAAAAATACCTTTTGGTGGTTGGGTCCAGCTACTATGGCTAGAACACTGTTCATTGTGATTAAAATCTCATTACATAATGTGAATACTGTAATGCATTAAGATATGTTGTAATCAAGAAGAATTTTAATTAATTTTTGATGCATTTAGAGAAACTATGACAGTTTAGTTGTGGACAAAAAAACTGTGATCAATTGCAAGCTGAAATTTGCAGTTGCAACCAATCAAAATGCTTGTTCTATATACATCTTGTTTAAAGTTCAAACTTTAAACCAATAAAATGTATCCTTCAACTTTCGTAATTCTGATACTATTTCATTCCCCTTTATCAGACAATGGCTAAGGTGATAGCCGCGGTGGTGAAATTTTCCAAAGAACAGACAGACAATATCATAGCTAAGGAGGAACAAAAACAAGGGCTGGTAAGTCAACATTAATTTGTTTTCCTATCTATTTTAGTTAATTTCTTTGCTTTGTATTTGTAATTTTACATTCAATGTAAGAATATGAAACATGTGTTGCTTTTGTCTCCCTGTAGATATTTGTTTGTTTTGTAGATACAGTTGTTCTGTCCTTATTTTTTATTAGTCTTTATAGTGATGACCTTTTTAGAATTACATGTAATGTACAAGTCATTTAGTTTTCAATCACACATAAGTCATGAAAATTGGTTTCTTTTCACATTTATAGAGTATGTATAGTCAGATCTTTTGAATATCATATGAATAATATAATCCCCATTGTTTTGTCATATGCTTCATGTATCTTATATATTTTGAGCAAATAACCAAATATCAACAGAGGTGCCAGCCTTCCTTACTATGCATGATCATAGAAAGGAAATTTTGAATAATCAACCAGCTGAAACAAATATTTTCTTTTGAGAGAAAAGTTTATAGTTATTTTTAGGCAAAAAATCTTTTTTGAATGGATGCCCTCTATCGATCGATTCTCTCAAAATGGCCCGACCTGATTTTTGTTGGGGGGAGGAGGAGCTTTTGGCTTTTCAACAAGATTTAGAAATTGCAGTGAAATTATAGATACACATCTGAAATATGAAATGAAAATATACATTTTCAGATGCTCTTTTGCTTTTCATCCCCTTAAAATGACTAAGGATTGAAGGGCATGTTACAACAAGTGTCAAAGTTATGGTCATACAGTACATTAGCCCATATACATTGTTAGAATGATAAAAACAACCCTATGAATCAAGAATGGCAATGAGGTAAATTTATGTTTCTGCATCACCTTTCAAACACAACAAAAGGGTAATACAGATGATCAGTGCTGGAGACGATATTCAATTCCCACAAATTATTAGTATTTGTTCGTGCATTGAGGTTCATTTATGTTTCTGTGTCACCAATCAAACACAACGAAAGGGTATATACAGATGATCGATGCTGGAGACGATATTCATTTCCCACAAATTATTTGTATTTGTTTGTGTACATTTTCATGTGACAATGAACAATGCTCTTCCTGATTCTGATGATTTCATTATGATTTCATTATGATTTTATTATGATTTTATTATGATTTCATTATGATTTCATTATGATTTCATTATGATCCACTTATTTTTGGAAAGTTGAGAGGAAAAGCAGACATGAATCATCTCGTCATGAGAGTTTAGTTAAAGGGAATGAGAACAGAAGTAAGTTTTACCCTTTAATTGTTTTAATCCAGAATTGGGTGAGAATATACAATTCTAACTACATGAATACCCCCATATAATCTGATAACCTGAAAGTTTATTGTTCTTATGTGGGAGTCAAGATAGAATTAACCAAAAATTCATACATACATGTACTTGTACATGAACATCCATGCCTACAAATTTTGAGAAATTGTTTTAATATTTGTTATTTAAAATAGGCGGGTTTACTAATAGATGCATACCTCTAAACACAAAGGTTGTTCCTGACAACTCAAAAGCTTGCCCGAGGCTTGCCCGACATAGCAACAAGTAATGTATGCAAACTGGATTCCAATTGTTGTAGTTTTATTGTTATCAACCGGTCTATGGAATACCACGTAACTACGTTAAACACACATAAATTTGAATATATAAGTACACCCGCCTATTTACCATTAATTATATACTAATGCCACTTGGATAAATTCATGATTTATGGAAGAGTTATATTAGAGAGATGGAATATTAAACAAGATTGGTAAAGTTGTCAAATCACATAAAGCTTTACCTTTCTCAATTTTGGGGTGTACTAGGGTCTGACAGCTCTCCCCCCCCCCCCCTTTGGATTATAATAATAGTCTCAGAAATGTGCCAGCAAGTGTATTTAATTTCAAATAAGTTTCAATGTGTAGGTTCTGACAGCTTCCTTAGACTATTTAGATAGTGTGGAGAACGTCTAAGACAATAGACTCTGAATACTGTCACAGTTAAAATCTATTTAGATGTAATTTGAGAACTGTATTAATAAAATTGTTGATTGAATGTACAGTATCAGAATACAATGGTGCTTCTCATTGTAATGTTCTCTTATTCTCCTTGAAATTAGTCTACTAAAATCACATATTCCACATCATTGGTTATGGTGGAATCCAGTATTCTGTGGGTCGATTTTACCATCGGCAGTGTATTTCATTGTACAGAATGTGCCTTAACCCTGTTTTATGCACTTTAGTGACTAACATCCATGACTAACCCATTCCATTTTGGTCTATTTTGCCTACTCCCTCTTTCACTCTGTATGTGGTCAGGATCCCATTCATGCAAACACATCTTTCAAGGATGATTAAAGGTGCAGAGAGACCATTTCGTTCTTTTCTTTAAATATTTCATATATTTTCTGATCATGCACCTTTTAGAGAATGGAGATCTTGTTCAAATATTCATTTGTAATCCAGAGTGTAGCATTTTTCCTTTCTTGGGAAAAGTGTAAATTATAATTTTTAGAGTAATAATGATGATTATAAAGGGATGGGATCAAACGATTAGGTATGAAAATCCATCAGTGGGTGCCCAAAATTGCTATAAGAATCAATATCTTAATGATTGAGCAAATACCCTTTTTAATACACTGTTACAGTATAACATCTAGAGTTCAATAATTAAATAGACTATTAAACAAATCTGTAAATTTCTAGCCCCCTGCAACAGAATGCAGATTTGTGTGTCATTTACAGAATGAGTATTGAAGAGCTGCCTTGCGATGCAGTTAGATTACAAAATAGTGTTATTGAAGTAACTATGCTGTTGAAAATGCATGAAAATCCTGCTTGATTAAGAATTGCCCTTGTAACAATGTTGACCCCATCATGTAAAAAAGAACTATAATTTTGACTATGAAAATAGGAAATTAGTTGCGAGAATAAAAATATTTTCAGGATACTCGAGTTGCCCAACAAAAATTACAGAAGAAAATCTGTAAGATAGCTTCGAGGCACAATTTTAAACATGATAAATTTTATCATTGCCTTTCTGTTCTGTTATTATTTTCATTGTTTTTTTTCCTTCTCATCTTAATTGTTCATGGTCTTTTCAAAAATTTTGATTTTGTTCAGTTTTCACCCTTCTTCATACATGTATATCATGATCATGACCTTTCTTTTTTGTTATTCTGTTATTGCTTTTTTTTCATTCTCTTATTTATTTTCATTTAAAATTGTTCATTTCTTTTAGTTCCACCCTTCTTTGTGATCATGGGGATGTTTTGGGGATTGAAATGTATGGTAGGCATACCTCAGGCATGAGTGTACAAATGGAACACCTAAAAGATATTTGTAAAGTGTGAATTTTCTGTGTCTTGGGTTGTATTTCATGAAGCTGTTTGTAGAGATTTGAAAAATTCCACGAATGACTGGTAACCCTTTCCTGTACTCGGTTACTCCTGTTGCTGAACCACACCTGTTAACAATACATTAGATTATTGAAGGCCAATTATTCTACAAACAGGTGTACCACCTGCTATACATTTCTTTGCAAAATAAGACGTTACATTAGTTATTTGTAGAGTCATGCATACATCTGCGAACATCCTTATGAAACAGATTCCTGGTGAATTTATTGCTGTTAGCTTTTAATCATTATTACATGTAAATAGATTCAATTCAATCACAAAGGCCTTTTCATGTATTTTTCTTTGCATTGTGTTTGATTCATGATGAGATGTCTTTCAAAATGCTTTGAATCATTGTTACACTTTTCAATCCCTCACTTCTACAGTTTGTGTATTCCTTTTCCTCAAAATATTTTATTGTTCATAAAATTTGTGTAAATGTCTGTAAAGTCTCATATGTCTGTGATTTTTCGAGTTAGGAAACCAATAGGGTCAATTGTGATTAATTACCAATTTCAAAATAGCCAATTAATATCACTGAAGCATGCAATTTTACTTAACCAATTAGTGTTATTTCAAATTTGCGTCAAGGGCTTTCAGTGCATGCATCTCTTGTTTTATGCAAGAAAGCAGTTAGCGGGAATGATAAAAAAAATCCACTTTCCAGCCTTCACAATTAGCTCTAGAACACCAGAGAAATGTTAGCCCTTATTTTGCAAAGAAATGTAGAACAGGTGTTGCACATGTTCGCAGATTAATAGACATTCAATTTTCCTGTGTCCTCTAGAGCCATTGTGAAGGTTTGAATGGGGATTTGTTTGCTTTATCCAATTCATTTACCATTCCTGCTCACTTGTAATGCACTTTCTAGCATAGTTTATGCATTCATCATCAAAGAAGTCATGATTGCATTCTGTACACTCATTTTTGGTGTTTCCTAGGTCCCTGATCATGTATGTACTACTGTGAGCCGAAGACTCTCCCGAAACTATGAGTTGTGAGTGATTGAATGGTGCATGTTGAATGCAAGGAATGCGTTCATTTGAAATGATATGAATGCAAAGAAAGTGTTCATTTCAAATTATATGAATGCAATCATTTAATGATTGCATTCAACTGAATCAGAATCTTGTCACAACTTTGTGTTGTGAGTGATTGGAAAGTGCATGTTGAATGCAATGGATGCATTCATGTGAAATGGTAATGTAAGAATGCAATCAAAGAATCAATCGTACAGTTGCGTTTAACTGAAGTAGAGACTCTATCACAACTCTATATTGTGAGTTATTGGAAAATTCATGTTGAATGCAAAAAATGCATTCAAATAAAATGGTAGTAATCTAAGATATTAATTAAGATGCATTCAACTGGTGCATAAGAATTGGATACTGCTGTACATTATAAGTGGATAGTGCATGTTGGAGGCTTAGAATGCACTCACTTTTGTATTGTGCAAAATGGTAAATGACTCGTAATGCAGTCAACTTGGATTCAAGACTCTTCATTATAAAGGCTCATTCAAGAGTTGGCCATTACTTGGAATACAGAGATAATTTTTTTTAGTTGAATGCTGATGGACCAGGAATTCATTCCTAAATGATTGCAATGATAGAAGCTGATTTATTCACAATAGAGCTTCTCTATTTTATTGTCAAGACAGTTACGTGATGCATAAATGAAACCATCTGCTTGTATAAAAGCTTAATATCCCTTCACTCTGTCTCATCAATATTTTGATGCATGTGCAATTTGAATTATTTCTTTTTATTCTACATCTTGCATTTTATTTTACATTTTTGTCATTCTTTTCCATGATATCATTGTTTCACCTCATTTCATTTTTTTAATCACAGTCATTGCTTTATTTTTAAGTTTTGCCGCTGTGAATGATTATTTTTTTCTTCATTCTTTCATTTGTTTGATTCATTTCTCTGTTCTCTTTTTCTCATTTTGATTTTACCCCAATGACCAGCTGGCAGTGACACACAATTAGATATTAGGGCATGGTTAGTGAGTTTCATTTTTATTGATTTGGGTTGGAACTAGCATGCAGCATTTTGAGGTAACTAGACACAACTAACTACATTAGCAGCAGAAGTAGTATACTAATTGGCGAATCGGCACATGTGAGGCACATACAGTATGCAATCTTAGGGGGAGTTGTTCAAAATCAACTGCAAACTTGACAATTGTAACGCGCATTTTCATTTGTGCACGGTATATGCACATTTAACAAGACGCGCATGAAACAATGATTCTGATTGGCACGTTCCGATCAACTGCAGCTTGCGATCAATCGCAACTTTTGAACAACACCCCTTTAGATAATCAAGTTGCCTGTAGTATTTTGTTAGGCAAATTGAAGTAGAGGTAGTTGAGTATAATTATCTGCACATATCTGAGCACATCCACTTTTAAGTATTCAATTTCACATCAAACTTTGCATGCAAACTTTGCATGCAAACTGTATTTGACTCAAATCAATTTGAGTCAAATCCTGTGCAATAACATGCACCTGTCTTCTTCCTAGCTAGTTCCTCAAATGATACACAGTTACTTTGCAAGCCATATAGTTACTTGTATGGTAAATAACCCATGTGGGCTAATACTTGCATCATACCTTTTGGGATATGTGCTTCAACTGTTTGTGTTGCCCTACAAAATCACAAGCTGTGACATCATTCGAAAACACTATTGAACCTTCCTGGCCACAGCAATGTACCCACACTTATCTAGTCAATGTTGCTAGAAACAAAGTAATTGAAGCTAAAGCAGTGTATAAATTTTGAAGTGTGTATTTAATTCCTGAACCATGAATAGAAGGGACAAAGGCTTTTTGACAAACAGTAGTATGGTGCTTAAACAACTTAATTCAAGAAAAGCTAGATACAATGTATACACAAAAGAAATTTCAGTGCTCCTATTCTGCTGAAAAAAATGTAAAACAATGAATAGGGAGTGTACTTTCTTTTGTGTGTGTGTGTAGCTTTTATAAAACCCTGAGTGCAGTTATCTACTTTGTCCAACATCCTTTGTCCAATCTGTTCTTAGTGGTGAATTTCACCACAAATGCATGATACAAATTACTTATTAGTAATACTAACTTTTAGTTATTGTTAACAAATATATATTTCTTGAATGAACTTTCATTGATGATTCCTCCCATCACCATTGAGTAAAATTTGATTCTAACATTTCCATCTGGGCAACATGTATATGGGCATGCATACAACCACAAAAATATGATGTGGAGATATACATGTCTATAAAAGATATTAACAATAATCATAACCAAATTTATTGACCCTGGACCATTGCTTGCATGTACTAGTGCACTAAAATATTGCAAATCTCGATTTTAATGTAATATCTGGAATTGATATAGTAGGAAAATAAATTTTCACACAATCTCATCACACTTGAAAAGAATGTTTAAAATCGTAAATGAATGTTCCAAATCATTGTGCAAGAAAATGTGTAATGGAAATCTATAGTATTAAGCAAATAAAGGGCTGTTTTGGGAGTTGTTTTTATACAAGGCTGGTCCCACTTTTTGCTTTCGGTGTTGGCTAGAGTGGATTTTTAACATATGATGACTGAAATGATTACGCATTTAACCAGATTTGCATTATGTAATTAATAATTTAATTTTCCTTGTCAGGACATGTCTTATTGTGCATTGTTGAATTGTTTGGAAGTAATCAACGTTACCGGTAAGAATTAGAAAATATCACAAACACATGAAAATATTCAAGAATATGGAAACTCAGTATAACAAGGTACTTGGGACTATCAAAATTACCTAGTTATAGCAAGGTTAAACATGATAAGATATGAAGAGCTGGGACCAAATTATTACTTCTTTACATGTATGTCAGAAATAATTGTTGAGTCAGATCTCTTTATACCGAGTTTCCACTGTATCCAGAATATTTTTTGCAGCAAAGACTATTAAGTTTCCAATGAAAAAATACTTACACTTTAAACTTATGCAAAAAAAAACAAGAAGAGACATGCCAATTTAGAGTTTTACAAAGTTTACCTATTTGTTCTTTTCTGTAGGGGCGCCTGGCTACCCATTGAAGGGTCTGAACATGCCCAGGAGGAGCTCCTAGATCTACAGCTCCCTGATGGACCATTACCCCGAGGAGCAGGAGCAGCTGGCCTGGCCCCTGGTGGAGGTGCAGGAGCAGCAGGGGTCGCGGGAGTCAACGAAGGAGCAGTGGTCCTCCGACGGAAGCGGTCGTCGCGGCGCAAAGCCGGCGTCTGGCGTGGCAGCGCCGTGTTGAGCACGGACATCACATCGTACTACAGCTGCCGCGAGCACATCATGCTGATCGAAGAGATGAAGAGGTACTCGCAGGTCAGCGACTCTGGCAACGTCGAGGAGGAAGAGTTTCGGCTTCATTCCAATGACTTTCTGTGAATTTGAACCCAGTATTCTTCCAATAAATATGTCTCCTTGACTTAATTTTGGTACCTTAGTCTATCTAAAAGCAGATAGTGGCCCTATCGGTGAATCTGGTATATTTAAAGGGAGGGTTCCAATGACTTTCTGTGAATTTCAATCCAGCTGTGATACATTATGATCTCCAAAGCTTGTATTCTTCCAATATTGACACATCTCCCTGACTTACAATAGTTTGTAGTATCTTAATCCATTTACAGTGAAGTCCAGAAGAGAAAGTAACAATTTACACAGGAAAACAAAAGCTTTTTTTCCTGGACATAACTGTTAAAAACAGATATTGACACAATCAGTGAATCTGACAATGTCTTAAAGGAAGAGTTCCAGCTTTATTCCTATGACTATGAATTTAAATCCAGTTATGCTATATTTTAATCTCTAATGTTTGTATTCTTCCAATATCGACACATCTCCTAAACTTAGTTTTGGGTATTTAGATCCATCTAGAACAGATAATTGCCATATCAGCGAGTTTGGCAATGTCTATGAGGAAGAGTTCCAGCTTCATTCCAATGACTTTCTGTGAATTTGAATCCAGCTGTGCTCTTTTATGATCGTCAAAGCATATTTTCTTCCAATATCGACACATCTCCTAATCTTAGTTTTTGTTAATCTATTTATAGGTAAGCCCAGAAGAGGAAGCTACCGTTTACCCATTTTCCAATAGGTATATTACACAAAAACAGGTAAATATTAGATTTTTCTTCTGGGTGTAACGGTCAAAAACAGATAGTGTCCCTATCAGTAAAGATGGCAATGTCTAAAAGTAAAGAGCTCCGGATTCAATCAAATGACCTCTTGTGAATTTGAATCCATCCAATACTATGTATGCTATAATTATACTCATAATTATGCCCATTGACCCATATTGTAGCTTGAATGAGATGTGTTTCTACTTTTGTTTATGTTTTCCATTTTGGCTGGTCATGGGTTGTTAGGGGAGGGGTGCATACAAATTTTTGGACCTCTTGGGATATCAACTCTGGATTATTTGTAATATTGCATCTTTCAGTTTCAACTTAATTTGACAAAAATATTTGGGTTTTAACGTAAATGTATGATTTTAAAGCCATGAACGTTATTGCTCTTTTTGGATTTATTGTCCTTATATTCTTATACTGTATTATTTATTTTGAAATATGATTTTATATTGATTTGCTGAAACATATTTTACAAAATTGTCTTGCATTCATGATTTTTTAATCTGCACTATTTAGGTTTTTAGTCGGTAATTTTAGCACAAAATTATTTGTTAAGATCATTTGATTATTCTAGAGAATAGAGCATCAACTACGATTACAAATGGAAAAACTTTAATTGTACCTCATATTTTTCAAAGTGATATTGAAATAGACTGGGAATGTAAAATTCTGCAATTCCATACTCATATTGATGAATTAAAAGGATAAGAACTTCTATAATTCTTGGAATCCAATTACTCTAGATTGCCAAAAAATTTCAATGATCATAACTTTGAAAATAAGAACCACCCTTTCGTCTTCATATTCAATGACTGAATTTTCACAAGACCTAAATCTTTACAAATATGTGTGCATATCTCATTGATAAGAATTTGCATAGAATATAGTTTTGATAGTTTTACACCAAATTTATTTATATTATATATTATATAATTCTATATATCCAAGTATCAATAGCAGTTTGTTTTATATGTATTTAGATTTTGTTTTATATGGGTAAAAACTTAAAAGCTTAATTTGTAATTGTATATACTCAAAACAACATTCCGCTTCAAATAATACTTTCGCCCTTTCCCATGATTTAATGTTATATTTTATTTTCATTAGTGATGTAACAATCCTTCTCCAAAATGAAATATATTTTTCTTTTTCAAATTTTCATATGCTTCATTTTAGATTAATTTATAAGAATTAGAATATGTGATATTGTTTTCATGAGTCAAATCTGCACAATTTACTCTTCATAATTTTTTTCTGTTATATTTCATGTTTCTATCCCTCTTGAATCATCATTTGATAACTATGGAAATAATCGTAATAAAGATTATATTCTATGGTTTTATCACAATAGAAAAGGTTGTACTATAATTGTTCCTCTATTGGCAAATAGTTTTCGAGTATTAATCTTATTCTCCTTTTTCTCATTAGGCTATATGCACTCACACATCTCAAAGCCTACATTAGAGCATAAAGTCATACCGGTATGTGGCAACTTAGATTTGCGATTTCCTCCTATTCTGCTTGCTAAGGGAGTGCTTCAATTTCTGAAAAACAGTCATTTTGGGGCACATTGCTGTGTTTATAATGCCACTTGTCAGATCATGCATATGTCCTGTTAAACTCCAATGTCATCTGCTGGAGAACAACAAGAATTAAATAGGATTTAGAGGAATGCCAAATTGTATACAATATCCGAAAATTAGGAATGCTTGTAACGCGGAACCAGAAGTTGGTGATGCCAGTTAATGTGGAGGTTTCGATTTCATTCGTCACAGTCAAAATTACAGTTGACCGGAAGTGATACATGTCTTAGTTTTACGCATCTGTTAATTTACGTGCGCAGCTACGTGTGCCGTAACAATGAGTAGACACACAAAACTATGACTTCAGCTGGACATGCTCTTCGTCACAGTTGACTGAAACCGAAAATTCCATAATGATAAAGTGTTTGCCATGGAAGCGAGTCATGCATATCTATTTTATGAATCACAGCCCAGATTACATGAAGATTTCATCATTTCCTTTTACAGTGTACTCTTTTATCTTGTTTTAGATTTGTAGGCTTTGAGATGGTTGCTAACCTCCTACCTTTTACCTTATAGTATAATTGTATTCCAGTGGCCTGTCTTAACTAAGAGATGCAATCAATTGCAAATAAACCGTGTCCAATCAGAGTTCTTGCTGCATAAACCACTTGGTTTTAATCTTGCCCTGAGCCAATCCAAATGGATGTTTCTTGATTTCAATCAATCACATTGCCTCTTTAAAGGCAGGCCTCAGATGTATTCAATGGATCCATATCGCTATACTTAGTAACGTGCCTATGAAAATCAGTAATATCAATCCAAAAATATCATCTTGATAGTTGTACAGATTTCGAGACACATTACATTAAATGTTATTATTATTCATATTTTAGATTTTTGTAGGTTGTACAAACATTTCTAAGGGATTTTGTGCATATTTCAAATTATATTTTTTACATTGATTGGTGCAATTCTACTTCTGTTTCGATATGTATCTAATGTTATGGATTAAATTGAAATGCTTGAAGTCATTCTATGTTAAACGATACAGGAGAAATACTGATGGAAATTGAAGATTAAAGTATTACGCTGAGATAATATTGAGCATATGGCAGTTGGTGGAGGATTAACTTTAATTTAAATTGTTTATCTTATGTTTATTTCATGTTTAAAAGGGTTTTATACGTGTACATTCTTTGTCAATGGGAATGACAAAAGATGAACACAGGAAGATTGGCAGATGGTGAATTTGTATTGTTTGATTTTTTCGTCATGACAACAGATTATCTATATCATTAGAGATTTGCTTACATATTTAGTATGTTATTTAAGAAAGTGTTTAGAGATCTTCCAGGTATTTTATCATAATCAATTTTGCTTTATAGATGATTAACTTGTGCAGTATGTTTATTTCTAGGTTTATTTTACACAATTTTAAGAATAGGCTGGCACAGCTGTTCTATTTTTCCAGACTGTTTTTGCAATTCATAATATCATGCATCTAGTTATGAGTAGAACAAAACCTGAATCAACAAACTGGCTTAGATAAACTAGAAACAAAACCTTGTTGATTTGAACCCGACGGTACAATGTAGAAGAAATATAATACATGTATGTTTATATTGTATTGTTGCGTAGATTACAATGATCCAGCTTTTACGCGACCAAAAATATCAGCATAACAGCATTCATTTTTTGCAATTGTTTGTATTTCACTTTTATTTAGTATAAATTGATCAGATTTCATTTTATATATATTTTGTTTAATATATTATGAACAAGATATAAACTATTTCCAAAAAATTAAGTAGAATGCAGAGAATAGGTCTGTAAACCATCTGTGCAGACTCAACAATGGGGAGACGGTTCCGATTTCAATAGCATTACAAAGAGCCATTGAAATTGCGCTCGACTTAATTCTTCGAAAATAGTTTATATCGTGTTTATGATTTTGCCATCACTTAACGATACCAGCAATATTTTGGTTTAGAGAAATAGAGTATGGGAGAGATAATGATCGGATGGGGAAAGAAGAAAATAATCACCAATCATAATGGTATAGGTCATAATTTTTTTTCCATCAAATGTATTTTTTGCTAATTGCACTTCATTCTGGAGAATTATGGTCATTTTTACATTCGCGTGTATTCATTTCCTAGGTGATACAAGATGAAGAACTGTACTGTACTATAGAGACAGATTTACAGTGCAAATTAATTATGAGCATTGTTTGGCATAATTATTCGCAAAGTGTGATGGGGCCTAATTTGATAAACAATGAATGTCACATTCATTGTTTCACATCACCTTGCTGTGCCTTGGTAACTCAAAAACAAAAACTAGGTGGAAACCTTTCTTTAAAATAAGACTAAAGCCCCTGCTATTGATCACCTCCTGCATCTACTGTTTATAACAAGCTAGGGGGGTTTATTGAGCAGACCAATTTTCAAATGCAACTCCTGGTATTCCGGGGAGAAAGCCTGGGTGATAATAATGATACAAAAAGCGCCCTAAATAGAGTAAATTGTGCGCGCTATATGAATAGCATGAATGTTATTATATGTTATGGTTGTACAATTTAAATGAATGTGTAATTATATTGAATTTAGACATTAGTGGTGAAAGTTATTGTGGGTTTCGCAAATGAGAAATCGTCTTGTATACATGTGTGTATACTGACGAAATAATGTTGATTAAAATTAAGAAATGTCAAGATATTTTCAAAACTGTTTTAATTTTGCTGTGTGAATGTATGAGTAGCGGGTGACTAATGAACATGTATCTGTCCACTATAATACTTGTGGGGTTTTGCTCAAAATCAACTGCAAATCAACTGCAAATTTGACAGTTATAACGCGCACTTTCATTTGCGCACAGTATGAGCCTTTAACAACACGCGAATGAAACAATGATTTTGATTGGCGTGTTCCGATCAACTGCAACTTGCGATCGATTGCAACTTTTGAGCAACACCCTCTTAGTTGTAGTAGACGAGCAATTGAACATGTCTGATATGAGTGATATCTGGGCAAATGAACGCATCAGGGCAACTGAACATGCCTGATATGAGTGATATCTGGGCAAATGAACGCATCAGGGCAATTGAACATGTCTGATATGAGTGATATCTGGGCAAATGAACGCATCAGGGCAATTGAACATGTCTGATATGAGTGATATCTGGGCAAATGAACGCATCAGGGCAATTGAACATGTCTGATATGAGTGATATCTGGGCAAATGAACGCATCAGGGCAATTGAACATGTCTGATATGAGTGATATCTGGGCAAATGAACGCATCAGGGCAATTGAACATGTCTGATATGAGTGATATCTGGGCAAATGAACGCATCAGGGCAATTGAACATGTCTGATATGAGTGATATCTGGGCAAATGAACGCATCAGGGCAATTGAACATGTCTGATATGAGTGATATCTGGG
>BQKZ01000811.1:30873-48748 GCA_036244855.1 Temnopleurus reevesii
AAATACTAATGAAAAAATATAATAATTAAATGCGGCTCTTATACAGCGCTAATTGCCTTTAAGCGATCTACACTTTAATACAGTGTTATAACAGCTTATAATGCGCTTTTGCATTTCAAGGAACATATTCCTACCAGTTATCCATTCACCTTACCTGCATGGGTGCAGTGCAGCACGGTGTGGATGAATTTCTTCCTGAAGGAGGTTTACGCCAAGGATGGGACTTGAACCGCGAACCTCTACATGAAAGGGAGAAAAGAAAGGCCAACCAATTTGTTGGGATGACCTCCGAAGTCATTTAAAAAAGAAATCAGCGCTTGGTGCGAAAATGACTTTTGGTGTTAACTTATTTTTCAATTTTCCCAACACAGTTTGAATCATTAGCAAGGGAAATAAGTCTTAAAAGGGAAAGAAAAGCCAAAAAAAAGCATTGGAAAGTACTTTTCAGCTCGTATTGAACATGCTTATTTATAATTATATTGTGATTTTTAAATTTTGGTGGAAAACAGAAAAAAAATGTTCAGGTCGGACCATTTTTAGAGGAGGGTCGGCCTAAAGAATATATTATGATGGAAAGAATCGTTTTTATAATTATAGCAATAGTATACAAATATATACTGTTATGAAAGGTTCTGGTTAAAACTATTGGCCCGATGTGCCTGCAAAAGTACTATTTGCTGAGGGGCGCAGACCCGAAGCAAATAGTACTTTGGCAGGCACAGAGGACCATAGTTTTAATCCAGAACCTTGAATGAACACAGTATATATTTGTTTTATATACTGGATTTGTAAAATGGATAAAATAATGGATTTCAAACCTACCACTTGATGATACTTGGTAGTCACCATAACGCTTGAACAGTCAAACTCTAAAAAAGGCAAAAGTCATCAAATTTGAGTTCATCGCACAGATTTCATCGCACAGAGTTCATCGCTCGCTATTCCGTAAATAGTACAAAAAACTATTTACGGATTCTATCCGTAAATAGTTCCTCGACACTAAGATAGTTGGTTTATTTTTAATCATGTGACATTCATTAAACCAATCAATGAACAGAGATAAATGTATCCAGTATATAATAATCAAGATTGCTGTACTATGTGGAAACAGCGTGCTATAGTGCTCCTGAATATAACATTTCATCCAGAGTGTCGCGGTTCGAGTCACACTGGCAGCGTGACTTTCTTACCAAAAATGGGTACCGGCAGGAAAAAAAAATTAAATGCAGAGATGCAACAAACATGAAAGAACCACTTTGGTCGGATGTCATGGGGGCCGTCTTCATTCGTCCCCGTCACAGTCTCCCGGAAGTACAATTAAGTCATAGTTTTTCGTGTCTGCTCATATTACCTGCGCAACTACCTCTGACGTAACAATGAGCAGACAACCCAAACTATGACGTACTACCCTTCCAGTCGACGTGCCCTTCGTGACAGTTGACTTAATTCGAAAACACAATATGATGGGGTTTTCATTCGTTACCGTCACAGTCACTCTAGGTTGGAAGTACACGTCAAATTTTGCGCGCAGCTGAGTATTGTTTCCAATAGACACACGCGTGCTTCACTACATACAAATGATGACGTCATCTTGAACTAGTCGACTGATATCGAAACTAGCTTTGACGAATAAAATGGAAAGCTCCATAATGTTACAAAATTTGCCTCACGTTTTAGTCAGATATGGATATTATATCGGTTAGTAGTAGAAATGATTTATTTATTGAATTGCAATTAAAATTATTTCTTGCACCCAAAGGCGATATTGCAAATGCATTTACAAAAGATCATTTAAAATGCAAAGAATATACATTATATCATTGTTGTTATCGGCTAAAATTTTGAACAGCACATTATTTCTTGACCGAACATCTCTGGTAGAGTGCATGTCGCATGAGCAGATGGTCCTACGTTCGATCCCTAGTCGAGTCATACAAAATACTAAATAATGGGACCAATAGCCAGGCATTTAAAGCTCAAGTACAGTTTTGGTAAAGATGAAGAAATGTGGATTTTGGGGATGTTTATCATGACATGTAATACACATTTTTAAACCATAGCATATTTTTAACGAACTGATTCTTTGGCAAATTTGAATTTGACAGTTAAATGAAATTTAGCGCCCTCTGTTGATTATAGTATTATTTTGCTCGTTATCGAGCATACAAAGTTATTTCCAAGATTTGACAATAGAATGATATAGAGATATGCACAACAATTAAATTCTTTAACCTTCATCCAATTCTGAGCATGGGAAGTTGTCCTTTATCAAGAAAAAAAATATTGAAATAGCGTGGTGAAGCACTACTCTATAAAACTGAGCACATTTTAGGTTATAGCTTTTCCAAAATTCATTCATAGTTCGCACGATCTTTTGTGCAATATGTTTATGATACTATATTTCATTTCATATAGATTTGAAGAGAAAATCTGGTGATGAAAATATTCACTTTTACCAAAACTGTACTTGGGATTTAAGAATGGAATACAATAATAATAACTTTATATTATGAAGGGCCCGTTGTAAAAAACAGCTCAGAGCTGAAAGTGATTACTGTGGGAAACGTATTCTACTTTTTATTATTATTATTATTTATCTATTTCTCTTCTAACAGCACATTGTGACTGAGCTTGATCTAGGAATTAGGGAGGGAGAAATCTACGAAGAAACCAGATCGGCTTTTGTTGAATATGCAGCAAAAAATGTAAGAGCTATCTATTGCCTTAAAATTAAGTTCGTCATGGACAATAGATCCATATGCCATACCAAACTGAGCAAAAAAAAAACAATAGCAAGCAGGTTGAGACTTCATTAGCATCCCAATGGGGCATTGAAATGGCATTTGACTTAATTTTACGGTAATATGTTACAGCGTGTGGACTATAAATAGTGAACGAACAAACAAATAAAACCTGAAAATATCACTGGAATTCTCGGAGCAGTATTGTTACAAAGAAAACCAACTCTTACCTTTGCGTTTAAGCCGACGTCGGATGAACATTTTTTATATTAAAAACACTGTCTGGGCGCACAGCATACGCAGACAAGACGGTGGACTGACGTTTGGCTTGCGTTCAACGACGGTACAACGAGCATCGGTCCACCGTATGACCTGCGTATTTGTGCGTCAAAACGCGTTTCTTTTTTATTTCCGAATACGTTGGACCGACGCAGGCTGAAAACGCAAGTGTGGGTCGGCCTTTAAACGGGTTAAACAGTGTCACTTGGGGGACGAAGATGACCATAACAATATGATTAATCCTTTAGAGTGCTGTCCTTTGGGGGTTTAAAATACAATTTTGTTTAAAAGATGGAAATTTCGTCCCTTGCATAATTATTCAATTCAACATGTGTAATATATTGTGGCCATCGTAACATACAGGGGACTGGCGTTCGGCGTACGTTCCTTGAGTGGTGACGGAATGTCAATCCTACGTTTGCGTCTATACGTTACGCTCGTGGAGTGATTTTTATTTTAAAAAAAACGCTAGGCACAGGCAGGCTAAAAACACAAAGGGGTGAGTTGGCCTACAGGAACGTGAGTTGGTGAAATATACAAATTGATGATTCTAGGACCATTTGCAATGGGAAACATCACATTAAAGAGCAACTAACCCGGAAGACTTAAAGGAGGATAACTTCCCCCAGAAGACAGTTTCCATAAGAATAATATAGCAATATTGAATGGCCTCTGGGCGACACGACAAATATTGCCCGAATCGCAGATGAGGGTGATATTTGTCGGCCCTGAGGCATTTCAATATTGCTATTATTAACCAAATCAGACATCTAGAGCCGAATCAGAAACATTTTAGAACATTTAAAATATCTCTCGCATTTCAATTAAGACGGAAATCATTTTATAACATTGAAATAAAGGCTCCGATATGGTAAAAAAACCACCAAAAATGTTGAGTTGTCATCTAAATGCACTTTGCATGCGATTGTTACGTCATCAACACGCGTCTTCATCAAGATCGCGTAATTAGCAAGTACGCGCATTTAGTGGCGCAGTGATGATGTATGCACTTGATTTTTACACGCAATTCACTATAGACTTTTCTAAGGGGGCAATATAAGAAAATAATTGACCGGGCAATAATGCTTTCGATCCGAATCGGGCAATATGGTTTCAAAGTTGCCTTGCTCAGATGTCTGATGCGGTTAATAATTCATTTTATGACAAATGTTCCCAAGGACAATCACACCAGATGACAACACTCCTCACCCGGTACAGCGTAACGTGAGATCGAGTAATAATTGAAATCGCGGATTGTGCTCCGCTAGTCTGTCGGGAGATGGGGACTCTCAAATGGAGAGGGGTTTCGTCATCGGGGAATCGTCCTCTAGATTTGTTTTTTGTTCGATGAAGAAGATGACCGGCGAATGGTCCCCACGGAAGCTGCCCCAATACAAAACGAAGCATGTATCGCAATTACAACAAAAGACTGAGCGCACTCTTATGGCACGCCAAACAGGAAACAATTAAATGTAGAGGTATATTTTGAAAAGTACATTTCACTCGAAAAACATATTTAAACTTCTAGAAGAAAAAAATGACGTGTCAATATCTAATTAAAAAATCATTTCACTGTTAAAAACATCATTTCACTATAAAAAGATAATTTCTCTATTAAAAGGAATCATTTCCTATTTTCAAAAAGTCATTTAACTTTACGAAAAAGTAATTTCTGCTTTTAAAAATTCATTTCACTTTTTAAAAAAGGCATTTTTTCAGTATTTTGCTTAGGAAATATTTAACGTTTTGAAAAAGATCATTGCCCTTTCTGTTGAATATCATTTCGCTTTTTTTTTCAAAAATATAATTCTACTCTGGATATAGATCATTGAAACTATTACAGCAAAAGTCAATTTCGAAGAAAGCCTTTTCCTATCCACAAAAGAGAGGACGAAAAGGGAAAGAACAAATTCAGAAAGACAAAAAAAAAACACGTTCCTTTCCTTTGTCGGTCTGGGGATGTCGCTGTTCGATACCCACCATTCGTACCCACCGTGCACACTATACTGACTGGCGTACGTGTGGAGCTCTGCACATTGGTTTTCGCAAGGCATTTAAAGCCAAAGATGAAGCGCCGCTTCGACGGCAGTTTTTAAGGCCAATACAAGGGAGATCAAGAGCTAGAGATTGAATTAATTGACACAAAATTTATCCCCTTCCTGCTCTCCTCATTATTTACTTCTTTCTTAATTTATTCTTTTTGTTCTTTTTTTTTTGCAAGGATGTAATTGATTTTTATTGACTTTTCCTTGCTGTGATAATCTTTTTGATTTGTTTTATTTTGAGAGTGATACGATGAGTTTAAGGAAAAAAGGAAATTGTATTTTTATGAAATTAAACAAATGAAAAGTAAAATGACCCTTTTTTCCAAACGTGAACGGATTTTCGTTTTAAGTTAGCAAACTTTCTTCTAAAAAGTAATTTTACTTTGTAAAACGTTAAATGACTTTTCGCAAAGTAGTTTTATTAGTGATATGACTTAATCATACACTGAAATAACTGTTTGAAAAAAAAATGAAATAGTATTTTCAAGTTAACTAATTTTTTTAATAGAATAGTGATATTCCTTTTTAAATGGAATATGTTTTTCGAGTGAAGTGTAAAAAAAAAAAAAAAAACCTTCAGATTTAATTGTTTCGTGCTTGGCGCGCCATTAAACCTGCTCTCTAACTGCATCAAACAATACTGTAATCATTACTAAACCTTATTCCGTTCGAAATATAGTGTTTTAAGGTTATTTTTCTCAATATAAATTCTTAAAGTCATTGAGTAAACTGTTGCCATGTAGATGTAAATGTACCTGCCCCATTATCATGACTTTCATTATCTAACATACAGATCGATGCATCTGTCAGCGTAGAGGGCTCAGGGGGTGGATTCAGCGGTTCCTTGGCTGTCGACATGAGCTCGTTCAATGACCGTATGACTAGTGAGACCAAGTTTGGTAGCTCTTTCTCCAAATACACCGTTGGAAGCGAATCATTGAACGGTAAGTAAAAAATAAATTGAATAATTATGGGGATACTCTACTGCACTGTGATGTTATGGACATTGGATATATTTTAATGCATGTACATGTATGTATAAATATTAATGAAAAACTTCCAGAAATAAGTGAAAACAAAAGCTTGTAAAATTAATAACAGCAGACAAAATTATCTTTATTAGTAAGGTAACTTCTGACAAAGAATTGGAGTGGGCGTGGATACATTCAAGCTCATCTTTAAAGGGTATCTGCCCACGACCCCCCCCCCCCAAAAAAAAAAAGAGAAAATGATAATAAAAATAATAGATGAATGATTAGTTGGTAGTATGAATTATAGAAATATACAATGACTCTCGAGGTTCTGGTTAAAACTATTCGCACGAATGAACATCAGAATAGTACCATCCTCCCGAGGGCCAACGGCCCGAGGGAGTATGGTACTATTATGATGCTCATGAGTGCGAATAGTTTTAGCCAGTACCGAGAATCAAGTCATTGTATATTACTTTTATATCCCTTCTTACAACAACAACATTAACAATAAAGTAGTCTATAGCAGCAGATTAAATAATCTTACCTTGTCTTAATGATAATTTGATAATCTGATAAATTGTTTTTCTAGTCTCTGGCTCGTCTTCTCGTTGAGCACATCATGCAAACGAAGCCCGCCTGAAGTTCCCCGTGCCATGTAGCTGGGAAGCACTGTCTCTCTCGCGCGCGGGCAGGTCTCTGAATGCAGGCAGTGCGAAAAGTTTTAGCCAAGAGTACCGAGAATCAAGTCATTTTATATTACTTTTATATCCCTTCTTACAACAACAACATTAACAATAAAGTAGTCTATTGCAGCAGATTAAATAATCTTACCTTGTCTTAATGATAATTTAATAATCTGATAAATTGTTTTTCTAGTCTCTGGCTCGTCTTCTCGTCGAGCACATCATGCGAACAAAGCCCGCAAGAAGTTTCCCGTGCCGTGTAGCTGGGAAGCAGTGACGCTCTCGCGCGCGGGCAGATCTCTTTTAGCCGACTGTGACGCATGCGCACGACAAAAGTACTATTCCATGGTACTATTCCATGGTACTATTCAATGGCAAACGGCTTTCTTAGCAAATCTATTCATTTTTCTCGTCTGTACACTGTCAATGCAACGATCTTAGTGTACGGGATATAATAAAAAAATATCATCAACATTTTAAGACATTGAGATATGAGATAGTATTAAGTTTTCATGCCTTTTCGGTTTTCATGATGCATAAAAAAACGACTTGTACGAAGGCCGGTTAACACAGAAACGAAATCGTGACGGACGACTCTTCGGTTAAAAAGCGAAAGTCGGAACCACGATTATTTCTTCCGATTTATTTCCTTGAAGTTTCTTGAACGTTTTATTACGAACAGAACCGATCAGCATCAAGTTGATGACGATGAACGAGATGTTCGAGGAAGATTACTGGAGCTCGCTAGATGACTACATAGCAGATGGATACTGCACATCTTCCTTCGATCGTGAAGCTGTCGGGGCGAACGTACTGAGAGCGCTGAATGGCTACGCTGCTTACAGGGAAATTGCCGATCAGGAACGGACAGGTACGTGTTAGGTCCCAGTAACGTAGAAGCCCGGAAGCAACATGATTGAACACACACTTTGTTAAGGTCACAGCTAACTGCTCCGAACAAAGAGTCGTGATATCGTGTTGCTTTGGGTTCCTGCGTAACTGGGGACATTAGCCATGTTAGCTCCAGAGAAAACATTTAAAATACAAGAAAGGGCAATGAATTGCTTTCTCCAACAGGCGGAGAAAATGGAAAACAGAATGTTATAAAAAGTTAAGCAAATCAGACAACCAATCAAACCGTTATTAAGTCCTCTAAGCTTAAATTATCTGGATCTGTCTCTGCCTCCGTATCCCTCTGTCCCTCCTCTTTCTCTCTCTTCTCTCTCTCTCTCTCTCTCTCTCTCTCTCTCTCTCCTAGTTCCTCCCTCCTCTTTTATTGTTTTCTCTCTCTTCCCCCGCTCTCTCTCTCTCTCTCTCTCTCTCGTCCTCCTCTTTCTTTCTCTCTCTCTCTCTCTCTTCCTCCCACTCTCTCTTCCTCTCTCTCTCTCTATACATTTTCTTTCTCTCTTGTCGGGCTACTTCTGAATAGGGCACAATGCACCAGTAAAGACTCCCAATGCCTCGGACTACACCAAGAGCTGGTTCACCTTGTCGGGAGGCTCCCGAAGGCACGACACGAAGACAGTGACAGCATCAATCGGTGGAGCAACCCACTAGATCTGACCAGATCGTATACCAAAATAATAACGTCACGTTTGAATTCTGAATTCTCTCTCTCCCACTCTCTAGATCCGGTGGTTGGTCTACCTCTGACCTGGCCCGAAGGCACATACGGACTCCCCAAGCCACAGAGCGGCTGCCCAAATACTGAGTTCACGTGGATGGACGGCTCCCGAAAGCACGACACGGAAGACGATGACAGTAGCAATCGGTGGAGCAGTCCGCTGCATCTGGCCGGCTCGCACCACAAGAATGACGTGACGTTTGAATTCTGCATGAAGACAGTGGGCACCGTTGATGCGAATAAGATATGGCACTGGCAGCCCGGTAGCTACTGCATCTACCGGTTCGGAGACTGCCCAGAAGGTAGGGACAAACTTGTCTGAATGCCCAAGGATGACATTGCTGAAAATTGAGTCGGTCAGACCGATTCGGGGTTTTTTCCGGCTCCTTAATTTGGCAACCTACCGACACATAATGGCTGCCAATCTTTACGCATGATTTTACATTTTCATAATTTGTAAAACACGATAAAAACTAATTCCGTAGAATTAGGTCCAGTACCGTATCAATTCTCCTTTGTAACGCGATTGAGATAAAAAAAAATGGATTGTGATTGTTATGTCCGGATTGATAGTTCAATATACGGCGCATGGATCTTTTGTACAAGGCCCACTTCATTTTACGGATATAGTGTTGTCGAAAAATAAACAAAATTAAACTTTTTTTCTGAACTATAAAGTGGACGTACTGATTCTGCATGTAATTTGGGGTAAATCCAGGGGTTTCCCTGTCCAACTTTCTTTAAAAAAATAACCAAGTGTGAAATTATCTATACAAATTTAAAGGAGAGCTCTCCATGTTGCCAGTCATTTTGTTTCTTTTGGTTACCAACTCAAAGAGCCCATTTTACGTGTTCACAACTTTTTGATTGATTGATTGATTGGGTTTTATTTCTGCGTTCAAATACTACAATATAAACAAACATATATAAACGTCAGTACATAGATCATAAACATTGTAAATCGTAATAAATGAAGAAAAAATGAACAAAACATAATGATTAACATTATATCGAGTGGAATAATGGAACGCAGGAGACCGACATCATGAACGGTAAGGCTTGAGATGGATGGCGGCCTCGTAGGGGAAATTCCGTGGGCTCGTAATAATAATTCAATGGGTACAGTGCAAGTGCGAGTGCAAATGCAGTAGACAACAGTAAATTATACATGTATACATGTATATATTATATATACATATATACACACACACATATAAAATGAGCGAGTATATGTATGTTACTTTTGGGTATTGTTTGAATAAGACTCTATGATGCTTCTCTTCAGTGTCGCTTTTAAAGAGTGAATAGCTGAGCAGGATTTTATATTGTCTGACAAATCATTCCAGGTATCTGGACCATGGTGTCGAATAGATTTATGATTTATTAGCAATTTAGGATTTTGGAAGTGATCATCCGATTTTGCTCGAATTGTCAAGGTTTGATCATTATACATTATTTCAGGTGGCACAAAATTGCCATATTGCTGAACAAAGACTAAAACTTATTTAATTTGAAAAGTACTTCTCGGTCTTACTATTAAAAAAAATAAATTAAAAAAATTGCACCAGGTGGAATATTCTTTTATCGACATATGGCGTAAAATTTATTCTTCTTGAATATACTAGCGTATAACAATATCCCACCCCATGCCTTTTTTAATGCATTCTCTATGATGGGTACGTCAGCGAGAGAAAAAAAATTGCAACTTACTAATTCATGAGTGATCTGCTGACCCTCGTGATTTTCCAAGCTCCGAACTATCTCACCGAACTGCACATTATCTCGTTAAATCTAGATCTCGATATAACGAGAGTGATCCTGACTGATAAATTGACCTATTATCATTATTCCATTATTCCCAGGCTTTAAGGAGGCTTTTATCTATTACGACGACGAAGATAGCAACAACCAGAAACATGTGACTGGTATCCTACCAACCGGTGAATTTGGTCGCAACAGTAAATACTACTTCTGTTGTCGCGATGACGGTGTTGTGGATAAACCAATATACCTACCACAGAATAATAACTTCTTCCTTTTCCCGCTTTACAGCAAGAATTGCCAGATGGTAAGTTCTTCATTACTACATTATTTTAAGTCTTTATTTCTGTACTTATCATTATAAATATGGATAGATATACATCGATAATAGATGAATATGAAAAAAAGTCTCCTCCGTCACGGTTAATTAATAACAAAGAAATAATGAAATGCAGAAAGAAAAAACGGCAGAGACAGACAAATCACTGTAACCGGTTTCTGTTATTCACTTTCTAATGATGAATTACAGAAACCTGGTTACAGTAATATGTTTGTCTCTGCCGTTTTTTTTTATTTCTGCATTTCATTTTTTTCTTATCGATAAAAGTAAATATAAATATTCGCGGCCAGACACTTTTTTGACAATTCACAGATATATAATTAATTTACACTAGTACAGAACCCTATTGTTAAAAGATGTCTCTTATTACCTCAGATTCCCTTTAAATTTTACATTTTAAAGGGTATGAGATTAAACAGATGAAAATTAACTTGAATGAAATTGAATTACTATTTACAGGTACATGGCCCCATCGTAGGACAGGATTATTTCTGAATGACAACACCGTATGGCCTATGCCCAACTGCACAAAAAGTTGCATCTGAACGTAAATCGGGAAATCTTATGCAACTCTATTTTCAATCAAACAGAAGCATGTATTTCGGGATTGCGTTTAATTTTCTGAGTTGCGTTTAAACGCGAAATTTTATGCAACATGACTTTGGTGTTCGTAGCAGGTTACCATCGAAAGACGCGACTGGAGTTCGAACCGGTGACCCGACAGTTGCTCCGGCGACAATTGCTCCAGTTCATTTTTCTGGCTAGGAGTAGGGTTAGGGTTAGGGTTATGATAGGGTTTATGATTCAGAATGATGTCAAGATTAGGATTAGGGTTAGGGTTAGGTTTGGGATTAGGTTTGACATTAGGCTTACTGTGTCAGTTTTTGGCCGGAGCAATTGTCGCCGGAGCAATTGTCATGGAACCGTTCGAACCAGCAGCGCAAAAGCAAACCGTAATCAATTTATAACTGTCTCAAACAGCTTGATTACAGTCGCATGCAGTGAAAATTAAATTGAATTTAGCATTTTTTGCCCTGTATACCCTTTTAACTGGCGATTTTAGATGGTATGAGGTTAGAGAAATAAAAATATAATTTAATTAGATTGAATTGAAATAGTACTATTCACAGGTACATGAGCGTGAGACAGGAATATTTCAAAATGAAGACACTGTGTTCCTTAATGTCCGTACGGGTCGTCTTCTTATTAGGTCCTTATTTGGATAACTACACTTTTTTAATGTCATGGGATAGCTATAACAAACTAACGAGTTATTTTTTGCCATATATACACTTTGAACTGGCATTTTTAAGAGTATGAGTTTGAAGAAAGAAGAGGGGAATGGGACCTTAAACGTCCGTCATCGTCGAGACGACGCGAACAGGGGTCGAACCCACAGCGCAATAGTCAACCCAAGTTAATTCATGCCTGTCCTAA
Organism: Temnopleurus reevesii; assembly: GCA_036244855.1. NCBI lineage: Eukaryota > Metazoa > Echinodermata > Echinoidea > Temnopleuroida > Temnopleuridae > Temnopleurus > Temnopleurus reevesii. The sequence continues at coordinate 42,758 of BQKZ01000811.1, forward strand.
AGCTCCGGTCACTTAGGGCCCCGGAAGCAACACTATTCACCCCGACTCTTTCTTAACGCTAAAGAGCACAAGCTATTATGATGTCTCTGTGGCCCAAGGGGGTGGGGGACACATTGTGCCCCCCTACTCGAGAACTTAAAAAAAAAGTAATGGCACAGATGTAGAGAAAGTCGTAATCTACAATCTCTGACGGTCGGAATTTCTCAAAGTTACCGTTTGAGGGCGCAATAAAAATAAAATTCTGATAAAATAAAATACATAAAAAAGGGTGAATTTGTCACTTTTGACACATGGTCTATTGAAAATCAATATTGTGGACTGAGAAAAAATGACTGAAATCTGGTAATATCCCTCCTTAATATCTTAGGAATACATTCCATGACTTTATTAAACACATTAAATGCATTTAGAGGTCAAAATATCACAATTTAATTGCATCATGTAGGTAGGTAGGTCTAGGATATGATGGCGCTCTTCAATCTCTCCATCATGTCATATGTATCATAATATTGCTGATAGAGGGCGCCAGACAGCTTTTAAAAACCCTGTGTTATTCCTTGAATTTTTCACTTTTTAAGCTCCAATTTTCACCAATTTGATTTTCAGGGCTTTCTGCAAGTGTCTGAGGTACTTTTATTTGCATAAAATGTACTATTTTTTAAGTTGAACCACGAAAGAAATCATAAATAAAACATATTTTACACGTGTGATTATGTGGTTAATATGTTGAAAGAACTGTTTTATAACAAAATAGATCATGTAAAACAAAAAAATATGATTTTAGGGCTCGTTATTTGCATTTCGGTTTGGGGATCTTTCGATTTATTTCGAGTTATTTCGTGTTATTTCGGTAATGACGTCAAGAAAGGGACATTTGCAGAAAGAATCATTCAGCATATTTCTAGAGGGCAATCCGTCTTCCTCTACGTGCTTCGAATTATTGTATTTATTTACTTTTATGTCCTGTAAAGCTATCGAAAATACTATAACGGCAAGCGTTCTTGTAGGTAAAGTGCAAGTGCATTGTTGTCGTTAATCAAATGGTACGCTCACACATTATTTCCTTTGTTTCTTATGCCTTTTATATCTGAGAAAATAATTGCCACACTCAAGGAGTCGGGTTTTTATTGTAACGTTTCATTCATTGGTCATTTCTATTTACTGAATTTCACATCCTTTCAAGCAGCGTGTGGTGGATGCATTGCTATATTATGTATACATAAGGAAATTCATTCCTCTTATTATGCCGAGTAATGTTGAACATGTTGAAATACTTTCTTTTGTGTGCATTTAACCATTTCGAAGCTTCAGTGGAAGTTGTTTGGTTTGTCAATTTTGTTTTCATTCTTGCTCGAAATGTTTTCCCTTTTTGACGTCACAATACCAATCACCTTTCGTACTCCGTTCGCATTATGTTCACCATGCCTGCACATTCCAGGCTTGATAATGTCTTCGTGATTCTCTTTTGAATAATTTATTAAATAATTATGAAAAAGTGACTAAAACAAAGAATAACCAAAGAAACTGTTGGAAAGCGTGTTTTCAGTTCAAGATGCACAGAAGAGAGCAGAGGCAAACTAAAAAATCATCAATTGTAACCATTTCCACGCATTTTTGGCAGATTTGAAACTGAAAACTGATTTTTTTTTTTTCAAAAAAACGGACGAACATGCCGTTTGTTTTGTGGTTGCCATGGCAACATGAAATACGTGATAATAATAAAAATGGTATCATAATGTCCGCAACAAAATTTCAGAAAAGGTCACCAAATTTTAGCGTAATCGAACCAAAAATGTAGGAGGGGCTTGCAATTATGTACTAGGGAGCTTATGCCCCCCCCCCCCTGGGCTTTTTAGGGTTAATTAGGTCTGCCTCAGAACATTGAGTGGTGAATTTTGTTGCTTACGGGGTCATCTGTGACCGGGGCTTAAACAGCTTTGTTACAGGGGCACGCCATGGAAATTGAATTAGATTTAGCAAATTTCTTCCCTTTTTCGCCTCACCCTATAATGCTCAAACGATTTTTCTTTTTCTTCTTTCTCGATAAATGACAACTTCCCATGCATGTAATTGGATGAAAATTTCAGAATTTTATTGTTGTGTATACCTTTTTTATCATTCTATTGTTCAAAATCGGGAATGATATTGCATATGCCCAATAACAAGCAAAATACTGTTATAATCAAGAAAGGGCACTTAGTAAAATTTAACTGTAAAATTAAAATTTACTAAGGGAATCAATGTAAAAAAAATCATGCTCTGTTCGCAAAATAAACATCCCATAAAATTCACATTTCTTAATCAGGCGCGCACCCCATGCGGGGGGGGGGGGGGGCTTTGGGGGCGCTAGCCACCCAGAGCCAGAGGGCGCCAAAATTAGTTGATCAAAAGCGCTTATAAGGGGAAGCCAAAGGTGTGGTGGGGGTGTCAAAATATGAAGGGATGACATTCTTTTTTTATTTTGATTGTCAGCTTAGCCGGGAGGGGCGGGGGCGCCAAATTTGGGCTCACCCCCCCCCCCCCCCTTGGTATCAAAATTCCGGATGCGCGTCCCTTATTCATTTTCAAAACCATACTTAGGCTTCAAAGAAACGAAAATCTAATCGAATTTAATTTGATTCGATAATTGCTATTCACAGGTGCATGGCATGAGCGCGACAGAGGAATATTTCTTCGTGGACAATGAGGATGATGACAATGAGGACAATGAGTCTGAAATACATCCCTACGAAGGCGTCCATGCCGGTAGTCATAACATGATGCTTCACTTCTGCTACTACGAGCCATCTGACTAACTGCCGAAGGTTGATACGCGCTAATACAGCCCCGGTCACATAGAGGCCCGGAAGCAACAGGATTCAACAGGAATCAGAACAAAGAGTCGTGTTAAATCGTATTGCTTCCGGAGCCCTATGTGATAGGGGCTTGAAAGTGCACATTGATTACAGTATGAGCAGAAGGAATAATGATTCTGGACAACATGAAACACAATTTTACTCAAGCATTCACAATAGATTCATGATCACTACAAAGGTCCAAGATGCGACTCTTGTTTCTGGTTTGAAGATGATAGATGTAACCTCATATATGTATCAAGTTTGTTTAGAACCAGGGCCCCGTTGCATACAGCACTTACCGCAGGCAAAACAGTGGTAAGTGCCCAAAACTACGGTAACTGCCCAGAATAACGGTAAAGTTACCGCAGGCAGTTTACAATCCGTTGCAGAAAGCCACCAGCGGTAAAATCCAGCGGTATCTCACCACTCTACCGCAACCCCCAAACCCTTGCGGTAACTAAAAAAGTACAGAGCTAATTTAAAAAGGCACCAATTAAATTACATTTTTAACCCAAATTATTTAAGTGTGATCAATCTGAAAGGTTTACAAGACATTTTTAAAAATACCAAATTCAATATTTTTTTGCAATAGGTGAGTCTAAATCAATTTTTCTATCATCACTGTTTCATTAGTTGAAATTTGGTAATCCTTTTTAAACAAAAATAGGTCAAATTCAAGAAATTGTATCAACAATGTCAAGGAAAATTATTCATATTGTTCTATTTACTGTTTGCTGCGATGATATTCACTAAGAAATAATGAAAACAACCATTTTTTTTTTATTGAACCAAGTCTGGTACCCAAATGGTATTTCACCCTGGATCTCCCCCACAACTTTCCCGGCACAAACATGTTAACAGACTGAGGGGTCAATCTCAGGGGCTTTTCGTAGCAAACATGGCAAGAAATATGAAATTTTCTCCATGACCATCATTTTACTGGCTAATTTAAGGCTAATCAATCATAAGGGTAGAGATAAGCTACGGGTAATTTTGTTTCATAAGGCCAGTAAAGCTGTATTTTCAGCGAATTTCCCATCAACAAATGGAAAGATATTGGCGGTTTCACCAGTTTTTTTTCACAAAATCTCCCCCCACAGTTGTGGCCGAGATTTGTGTGCAGTTCTGCTAAAGCAATTTCCGCTGTAATCATCCGAAATTTGTAGTTTTTAATGGCACAAAAATCATTAAGATCTAAAATCATAATGTCTAGGAGAACAACTACATGCTTTTCCAGATATATGATGGCCAATGAATAAAATGTCATATTTATCGACAAAATATGGGAATTTACCTGAAATTTAGAACTTTATCGCACTGAGTTTAGTCATTAGCAAAGATACAATAACCTCGTTAACGAATATTCAAATAATTAATTTCTATGACAAGATACCATAAGTTTTATGCAACGGATTGTAAGAATTATGGTAAGATGTCATAGAAGTGAGATACAATTATTGTAACTCCTATGACATCTTCTATTGTAAGTCAGAGCTTTATGCAACGGGGCCCAGTATCTTTGTATTATAAATCAGAATGACGTCAATGTTTCTCTGCTCTATTCCAACCACCCTCCAGTAGATATTACGGACCTTAAGCAAAGAAAACGGAAGGGCCGATCAGGACGTTATTTCTCAAGTGCAAGGAAATCTAGCAGGCGTTCTTAATCTAAGCGGCCCGGCAGATTTTCCCGCTCTTGCGAAATAACGTCCTGATCGGTCCTTCCGTCTTCTTTGCTTACGTTCCGTCGTCTTGGAAATATGAAATGGTATCGACAACATTTTCGATTTCTCTTTCTGGTTTATTTTGATTCCTTTCTACGGCTTAATGGCCAATATAATAAACACAGCCAAAAAATATCTCCTCTTCAAGAACAACACAATTTTTACAGAGTTTTTGAAAAGTGACATTTGTGTTTGATGTCTGCTTACTCATCCATATCTTATTTCATCTACCTGATCGTCACCCATCATCTATAGATACAGTTCAACCTCGTTATAAATAGCACATAATGAGATCTCGATAAGGGTCCCGGAAGCAACACGACTCATCACGACTCCTTGTTCAGAGTCAGATAAATGTGAATGAAAAAGGACTTGTGTTGAATCGTGTTCTTCTCGGGTCCTATAGACCGGGACCTTATAACAAAATAGTTTTCGGGGGTCCTATCTCTTTGTATTTTATATTATTTTTGCCCTGATATTACAGGGTTTCGATATAAAGAGATGATTTCTCTGGTCCCATGTGCCCCTTTATAACGAGGTTTGACTGTATCATTTTTATTGTACTGTGAATCCTATTTAAAAGGGGATTACTTTTTTTGCTGTGTTTGTTTGGTCAGCACTTTATCGTTATTTTAAATGAATATGATTTAAGTTTATTTTTTGGTTTCATTTCCTATTCACTTTCAATTTATCTCTACGAAATGTATGTTTTATTTAAAAATGATAATTTCACAATTTCATTTAGCAAATTTTCTTTGAAATATGAAATGGCTTGAAGTATAATTGAAACTATTGCACTACTTTTTTTTTCTTTTTGGGTGTAAAAAGTATCTATTGATCTGTATGTGCTTTGGGAAATTTATGTACATGTATCGTACATGCAGTTTTCATAAAAAATATTGGTGGATAATATTTACTTAGTTTTTCTTCAATTGAATTTTCGGAATGCATGGATAATTATTACACAGAAGAGATCAGATAAATTCAATTAATCAGTCTATGGTACATATTTTGGCATAAACATTCATATTTATTGTGAGTTTAACTTCTATTTTATGCTTCAGGTCTCTGATTTGTCAGTATACAAGTATATAAAGCACTTTTATATAACCAGAGTGCTTATGCATATCATGATCTTCGGGTTGTTGCTCAAAATCATCTGCAAATCAACTGCAATTTTGTAAATTTTTATGCGCATTTTAATTCGCACATGGTATGTGCAGCTGACATGATGCGCATGAAACAAAGAATTTGATTGGCGCGTTCCGATCAACAGCAACTTTTGAACAACACCCCCTTAGGCTTAGTAGAGTAATATTCAGTATAATTATCTTGTTAAACTTCGTCACAGCCATTAAAATACGTTTTGTGGATATCTGCATCCTAATTACAAGCCTTATTCTTGTGTTATTTTATTTCGAATCGTGTAA
>BQKZ01000811.1:55537-73483 GCA_036244855.1 Temnopleurus reevesii
TTTTTTTTCCCAGGCTTTTTGTCCCCGCTGCTCAGAAGATCACAGCCCTGCTAAATCCCTGGTCACATATGACCCCGGAAGCAACACGATTCATCCCGGCTCTTTGTTAATTCAAAGTTAACTGCCTCAGAGCAACGAGTCGGGATGAATCGCATTGTTTCCGGGATCCTATATGACAAGGGATTCAGACACAGCAATATTCGTTACAATAGTTACTTCACATCTACTTAAGATGATCTTTTTAGTGTTCAAGTACTATCTAAGGACTATCTAAGGACTATATGAGGAATATCTAATGACTTTATAAGGACATCTAATGACTAACTAAGGACAAAGAATATAATTTGTATATTGCTTAAGTGCATACAGTAAACAATAAATAGTTAATCCGACAAGATACGAATTACCAGTCAATCGTAAAAAAAAAACCTATTGTTATGTCTTTTTGGCCCAATAGAGGGGCCAGATACAAGGGGTGACTTAGTACTCAGTCCACGAATGCTCTAGAAGTACCGCGTGAATGTTTTTTCAATTTAGAATCGGTTTGAAGTTTCAAATTTTCAAAGCTTGACTAGGACTTCGTTTATTTCTTCCAACTTTCTTCCTTGATATTGAATAACGTAATACAAAATCAAAGTCGTTGATTAGGGATACACAGTGAGTGCAACTCCTTGGTCTGTGAAAATGGACAGAGGACTGGGACAAAAGAAACAACTTCATTAAGGCATTCACAATAGCTTGGTGATCGCAATAGAAAGTCCCGGGGGTGTTTCATCAATATTTATCGCAGAGACAATTAGTCAGCGTTGACAAATTCCCTGATTGTCATTGGATGAAAGGCACTATCGCTGAAAGTTGCTATGGGAACTGTCGGAAAATGAATAGCATTGTCGCTGTGACAAATCTTGATGAAACACCACCCCGGTCCGACTCTTGCTCAACATTTTCTTTCATAGGACGAGATGGATGTAAGTTTCTTTTATGGTTGTCAATGTTTTGAATAGAGGTTGTTTACTTTGTCCTAGACCTTTTTCGCTTCTGCGCACAGTGGCAGTATATCAGGGAGGAAGTTTTATTAGGCCCATGGGTCTAATAAACGACTTTGATTTTGTATTACTTTACACAGTGAGTGTAATCGTATGGTCTATGAAAAGGGACAGAGGACTGGGACAAAATAAACAACTAACACGATATAAACTATTTTCGAAAAGTTAAGTCGAACGGAGACAATAAACCCGTACACCGTGTATTCAACTTGCGGACACAACAATGACAAGTCGGTTTCGATTTCAATAGCATTACAAAGAACCATTGAAATTACGTTCCACTTAACTTTTCGAAAACAAGTTTATGTCGTTGCGTGCGCCTGAAATCCATCTGTTCGGGACAATCATATAGACTTGGGTTCGTTCTTGCCTGTGGGTTCAAAACCAGGTCGCATAACGTCTTTCGGGTGGAGACGTTAAGATGGCGACCCTCTATCTCTATTCTTCTTCTGGCGTAAATATTCAGAATTGAATGATACACGCCTCTAAAGTACATCCTTTCCTTTCCTTTTTTGCCAAACGCCAAAGATCTCATTTTGTACCCTAATGGTACAATTTTGCATCCATGGGGTACAAATGTGTTCCAATAGGATACAAACTTGTACCCTTGGTTGGGATACAAAACTGCACCTCACATTTAGTGTCCAAACTTGTACCCCATAGGGTTCACCCGGTGTAATTACATGGGATTGTATCCCTAGGGGTGCAAAGTTGTACCCTAATTTCTTAGTGTGTAAGACGAGGGGAGGGGATTCTCCCCTGTGAATCTATCCATTGGAAATGCATTATTGAAGTTGTTTAATTTGTACAAAACCTTTGGTTGGTGCTATGGGGATGTTATTTATAAAGTAGGTGTGGTTATGGAGAGAGAAATCCTGTGATTGGATGACTCTCATAGAAAGGTCTAAAGGAAGGCGTGTCCAAGGAAAAAGTGCCATTTGGCATAAAAGCATAGAATTGCAATGCATGAACGGGTTATCCTCGCTCCTTTGATGCGAATGCTCCGCCGACAGGTTTCCAATTCCAATTCAAAATAACATTTATTTTTTCCTTCAAACTGACACATTTCTGTATACATCAATACAATATTCAAAACAGAAAAGCTAATAGTCTTGATCAGGCTAACAAAATATTTTTTCCAGATCTTGGCTTGAATTGAAAGATCCAGAGCGTCATATTGCGCAACTTGGTAGCTGATTTTGTTCTTCGTTCTTCCAAACTATGCCGCGGCTGATAAGTAATTCATTTAATTCATCACCAACCAATCCCACTCCATTATCTCAATCTACTACATTTTCCTTTTCTTCTCTTCTTTATCAAAGTAATTCAATTATTCATAAATGAATAAATTGAATCTTGGGACAAGCGTCTTACAAGCATTGCTTCTTGCTGGTTCCTAATTTCATTTTTTTCTCTTTTCAATTTGCATATTTGTTCTTCTTTAAGATGAAAAAAAATTGACATAATGTATTTGATCAAAAATGGAATCAAAGAAAATCTTGAATCTTCAAATATTTCGGCTGATCTTCCACTACAAAGGAGCATCAATTGTTGGCGATCCATGTATGTCAATTCCCAAACTGTCTGGTAGCTTCGAAAGTCAATTTTAAAGTAGCTGATAGCTCACAAGCCTCACTTGTACGTAGCCTTGAAAAATTATATTTTTGGCATCGATACATTAAACAAACTCAGAAAGAGCTGTGAAAATCAAATTCAAATGTGGTTTTAAAAAGTATAATAAATAGGCGAGCTCACCGAATCGCAACATCACTGAGGAGCGGCAACTCTCCTACGGACAGACAGAGCACTCGGTAGCATCAGGTGAGAACGCTTCCTTTTCTTCTTTTCACACTTCTACGATTTAGCTCTATGTTACATCAAAAGCCAATCTTTACCACTCGCTTTGCCAATTTGAAGAGTATCCTCAAAAACTCCCGAAAGATTTATTATCATAGATGTGTTGTTATGCATTCTCCCTTCACTACTTTTTGTTTGTAATTTTCCCTACTCCTGTAGTTGCACCTCGAGCATTTTTTTTTTTCTATAAAAAGAGATTTGATGCCATAAAAAAATGTATATAACTATCAGTGTTACTGTTGTTAACATTCAAGTATATTAAAAGAACATGGTAACATTTTAGAACTTCAATGTTCATCTTTTTTAGAGAAAAATTTGTGTTTTGTTGACACAAAAAGTTAATTTGTGAAATAAGAATCATAATTTTCAATACCGTATTTTGACGTATGTTTTAGGGGAATAAGAATTTTCTCATTCTGCCAAAAAGGCTATCTTATATTTAGCATACTGAATTTGATATAGTTGTGCAGGATATTACAGAGCACACATAAATAGTTTCCGATCGCTTAGCAGGCATTTGTGTTCACATCCAATATGTCTCATATATATTTTTTAGCCTGAAATTACCTCCATATGTGTGGTCATCATTTCACACGTAATGTTTAACAATTGGGAATAGAAACAATTCTCAATATCGTCAACACTTGAAATTTCCCACATTTTTCCCTTTTTGGGGGGCAAAACATATTCAATTGTTTCAATTTACTTCTACCCATCAGATTCTAATAGCTGATAGGTAAACACTGAATACCAGGAATGTTCAACAGCATGAAGAGCGCCCTCACCCTCCTAGTGATATTGGTAATGCACGATATCCAACGTATTACCGCGGGCGACGATCCTCTCCCGGCACCCAGCGGCGTAAGCTTCGTGGGTATCGGGTATGATATCCTGGACGGGAACCCCGAAGGCGGCGATCTGGCCTCTGGAGGGGTGGACCCCGGTCTCAAGCCCACCAGACGAGCCTGGCAATTGACGTATGAGGACGGCAAGACGTCGAATGATAACAAATTTCGAGTTCCTGATCAGGTTGAATTCTTACACCGAAGCAGCGCCTTTACTTCTGCCTCAAAGACTACTTTCGCCGGTGCCGAGAGTTACGCTAAGAAGCTATCTGTCCAAGTTGACGCATCTGGTGAGTTAAAGATATTAAAAATTTCGCTTTGAAACACGGCCGTCATTAAGGACGCTAAATCAATGAACGGCTGTACGAAGGTTGATATTTTGTAAAGAAAATAAATTTTAATTTCCCATGACCTAATTGTTTTACAAAGCAGAATATCTTTCACTTTGTCTCTTCATTTGTTTAATATCTAGCGTTCGCGTTGCTGTACAAAACGAAATCGCTGCAATCATAAACACACTGTCAGCAGAAAAGATAAAGGATTGGGACAATGTAAACAATCACCATTCAAACATTATAAAATAAATAGATGGACATGGAAGAAATTCCCATTTTCCTCTTTCTGTGTAAAAATGGTGAACAAGAGCCGCATATGGGGTTTTTATTGTGGAATGCTTAAATGAAGTTGTTTACTTGTTTCCGAGTTATTTGTCGTTTCTGCTCACAGTGGAGCATTTAGGGACATTTATTCTAGTTAAGGACTGTGTGTGCTGATATTGTTTTCCCCTGTGTGCCCATTGCAGTGCTCTACATCACGCTATGTCAAGATATTAATCTCCCCGAACATATAGGGTAGAAAAGCATGACCAAGTTTATCTTTATTATGTTTACTCCGACGATCCCGCGGCGATTTTCCCCGGAGTAAATGCATACTATAACTGGTATCAATGTCTCTATTGACCATTGATCAAGAGTAATAAGCGAACATTCGGAATAAATTTAGGGGTTCGAGCTCCTGGGTCAGAGTTAGATGCGTAGAAGTTGTCGATGGGCGCTAGATTTAACCTGATTACCCCCCCCCCCCCCCCATCCCCACCTCGCAGCCTTTTTTCTTCCTTTCTTTTTTTTTTCTTTTTTTTTTTGGACTTCAAGTCCTCCGGGGTGTCAATTGAATTGAGTGACAAGCATTTCTCTTCATTTTTTTTCTTTCTTTTTTGTTTGCATGGATATAAAAAATCATGACCACACCATTTATTGTTAGCTTTACTGGACCTATAGGCTACGGAATGAAAAAAAATAGTCATCGCTCTGAATCTAAACAAAAATGAACTTTAAAACTAGTCAAATGTAAATAATCGTTAGTATAAAAAAGAAGTAATCAATTGTTTACTGCGTACACTATTAGCTTGTACTATGCCCCGGTCACATAGGGCCCCGGAAGCAACACGATTCAAGAAGACTCTTTGTTAATTCACAATTAACTGCCTCAGAACAAAGAGTTGTGTTGAATCGTGATGCTTCCGGGGCCTTATGAGACCGGTGCTTTATGCGCACGTCTACCCTTGGCTGAACGAATTCAAGCTTAGTATTTCTGCAAAAGGTGGGCCCAATTGTTATTTGTCATGTAAAGACTAGTTTTTATTTATTAATTTATTTATTATTTCAACAGGGTAGCCCATTAAACAAAATTTCATCTTACATGGGACCCTACAAGCATAACAAAACAAGTGAATATATACAAATTAAAACAATGAATACAATAAAATATAACATTGACCAAACAAATTATCATGATGATAAGTCCGTGGTGAAACTAGGCCGAAGATACAGTGCACGTAAGAAAATCCTTGTGCCTGCCACTATTCGTGCCAGTTTGTGAAATCAATCATGAATAGAATAGGAATATAAATAAATAAATAAGAAATATGAAAATAGATATTCAATAATAACTATACTGATATGTTTCATTCTAGGGGCCTATGATGGTGCATTTGCAAGCGTCTCATTTGCAGCGAGTGCTCGTAAGTATATACAAAAAAAAAAATTACGGACTAGTGAAGTAACTCGCTATAATTAAAAGCGAGCTGTGTACTTTGACATTGTTCAACAGAGTTGTCATTAAAAAAAAGAAAGAAATTATCAACTGCCAGAATCTAAATGCTGCCTAAATGGTTATTAGTGCACATAAACTAAGCTTTAAAAATATTAGGCTTCCAGATCAACGTTTAGTGCTTAAAAAAGTAGAATTACGAATATCCCCAAAATAGGCAGTAATGAAGCGACAGTGAACACTTTATTCAATTTTCATACACATATAAATTGTGCCAGTATAACTTCCTTCTTTTTTTTTACATTCTCTGTTGTTTTTTAATCAATCTGAATATTATAACATACGATAGGCAGCTTTATTTGATTTTTCTAAAATAACAAAATCATAATGTGCGACAACGTCATTAAGTAAGATTAAGTAAGATCTTACCAGTCGTGATATGGTGAGTGGCGATGATTCTAATGCCCCGGTCACATAGGACCCCAGAAGCAACACGATTCAACACGACTCTTTGTTAATTCACAGTTAACTGCCTCAGAACAACGAGTCTGGGTGAATCGTGTTGCTACCGGGGCCCTATGTGACCGGGGCTTAAAGAAGGAGAAAGCATATTTGCCAACAATTTTGTAGGAATTCACACCTGCAATTATTGCAACTTTCTTTTACCTTTCTCACCTTTCCTTATAAGAGTGCAGTAATATCATGTTGTGCTCTTATGTTCTCTCCACTAAGGCTATAGCAGCATTTCTAAAAGGGCAGACACAGCAGGCTCGGTGTTTTTCTCGACACAGAAGACATCTAACATGGGTAAAGTGAGGTATCTCACGGAACTTGCAGCGGCACACAAGTTCAAACTCTCAAACAGTTATGTTGCTGACGCTTGCAGTTTACCAACAGTATACGACGAGAATGAGTACATGCAATGGCTAAGGGACTGGGGAACGGTAAATAATACCCCCCCCCCCCAAAAAAAAAAAAAAAAAAAATAATAATAATAATAATGATAATAAAGAAATATATAATAGTAATGAATGAATGAATAAATAAATAATAATGAATGGATGAAAATGAAATAAAGAAATAAATGAATAAATTATAATGAATAGATGAAAATGAAAAAAAATATATATAAATAAATGAATAAATGGATAAATGAATAAGTAAAAAAAAAAATTGAAATTATTTAAATGCGCTCCAACTCCATTTTTGGAGAAAATCAGGCCGAGTCATACCAAATACTTAAAAATGAGACCTAACCAGACACTCAGCATTTAAGAATGGAGTAATTATGTTATACAGAGCCCGCTGTACGAACAGCTGAGTTAAAACTGATAGCGCTGGGTAAATAAGAGATTCTTCTATTCTTTTTATTATTATCATTTATTTATTTCTCTCCTAACAGCACATTGTGACCGAGCTTGATCTAGGAATTAGGTCGGGAGAAATCTACGAAGAAACCAGATCGGCTTTTATTGAATATGCAGCAAAAAATGTGAGAATGATACGATATAATATATTGCCTTATCATATGCCATGTATTGAACTGTGCGAACATAGCAATCACAAGCAGGTTCCGATTTCAATAGCTTCACAAAGGGGTATGGAAATAGGCATTCGACTTAATTTTACGGAAATAGATCGAGACAAAATCTGACGATTACGCTTCGGGGAACTGTCCGGGATCTTGGGGAAGTTTGCCCCTGGTAAGTAATCATCGGGAGCAGTTGTCCTATAGATTTGTTTTATGACCCGCAGAGAAGTTAACCGGTGTGAATTGTCCCCAGGAGAGCTATCCTAACACAAAATAAAGTGTGTCTTTTGAAGAAAGAAAAAGGAATGATGAAATTGAATCTTCTTTACATCAAACCCAAAATATGTGATTTTTTTTAAATGATAGTTATGATAATGATAGGTCCATTTATATAGCGCAATCATATATACATGCATATACTCTAATGCGCTTGATATTAGGTACCATATTATTCCCCTGGCTATAACTGCCGAGCAAGCTAGGCGCTAAAGCATTCCAAGAAATAATTTTCTGCCAAGTACCCAATTTCCACCTTGGTTGAGTGCAGCACAGTGTGGATGAATTTCTTGCTAAAGGAAATTAACGTCAAGGGTAGGACTCGAACCGCAGACTTCTGCCTGAAAGGCGACAGTCAGAACCAAAAGAAAGTACGTAAGACCAGAGTAAATTTCCAATGAATTGTAGGTTTTAAAAAGGCATAACTCTGACTTTCATGACTCCATATCTAACATACAGATCGATACTTCTGTAAGCGTAGAGGGCTCAGGTGGTGGATACAGCGGTTCCTTGGCTGTCGACATGAGCTCGTTCAATGACCGTATGAATAGTGAGACCAAGTTTGGAAGCTCTTTCTCCAATTATACAGTTGGAAGCAAATCGCTAAACGGTAAGTAGTTGCAGATCCATTTAAGATCATCTTTAAATGATATCTGACCCCCCCCCCCCACAAAAAAATAGAATGAAAAAAAATAAATTTAAAAAAAATAATTGAAAAGGTAGAGAAATAAATGAATTAAAAAAAAATATTGATATTGATTTAAAGAAATTAATAAGAATTTAAAATAAAAAATGCAATTTACATATAATGATCATAATGATCTGCTAGTTGGTAGTAAGCTTATACATAAAAACAATTTCACATAAACTGAAAAAGATTTCGAGACATTAAAAAAGGTTATGAGTTTTCAAAATATTTGATTTAACTGATAGTATTTTCACGATGCGTTAGAAACGACCTGTACGAAGACTAGTTCACATATCTAAACAATGGGACTGACGCGTAAAAGAACACGCATCCATAGCTAAAAGACTCGCGCGGAGCCTAATTAGGATGTACGGAGCCTAACTTGATCGTGAAATAATAACCCACATCATGTCCGATAAAGTTATTTTGGGTCAATTTCAAGCACTAGCAAAAGACAAAATTACTCTTTTTTTTCTTCTTCTTACTTCATTCTCCCTTTTGAAAACAGGAGAGGAAGAAAAAGTAAACAAAAAACAACAAAAAACAAATTCATTTATATGATTTATATAGTTAAACACGATTTCTGTAATGCTGGTTCCGATTTCAAAAGTATTACAAAGGAGCATAGAATTTGTGTTCGACTTAACTTTTCAGAAATAGTTTATATCGTGTTGTTAGATCAAGAGGTAGGGCTACAACAACAGGAAAAGATCACTTGCTGTGGAAGTGGACCCAAGGCACACAAATTTTCTCAAATTTCGGCAACTGATATGATCCCACGTCATGAGGAATCCACTCCATGCCAATGCAAACGCCCTATACCGACTAAGCTTCTTGTTGTATTCGGCCGATGGTCTGATTTATAAGACCTCGGGCATTACTAATCAGAATACGTGAACGGCGACAATCTATATTCCGTTATGATATGTCGAACCGTCCATGGCTAACAATAATTCTAACGTCCAAATATCCAAAATTTCCAATATCCACTTCCCTTTGCTATATTTGTTATATTTCTACACGAGATAGGTAGACTGTTCTGTCATTTTAGGAATACAATTTCTTGGTCGATAATCGTGATAAATTCTGCTCAACAACTTAAGAAAAAACACTTTCATGTACTGTATATTACAAACCAATGTGAGAGAAATGGGGGAGAAAAATATCTATCTGCCAAATTTTAGGGAGCATATGCCTCCTGCTGTGCCCCTCCTATTTCTTGGATCCGTCCTTGCATCTGGCAGTTTGAGGCAAAATTAAAAAAAAATGTCTCATCTAAATACCGACCACTTGAAAGTTAGAAATAGTGGGGAATGTTTTACCGTTCTGACTCGGCTCTTTCTGTATGCGAAACTCCAATAAATTCACGCAAAGTACCCATTCATCTCACCCGGATTGAGTTCATCACAACCATGACAACCTGGATGAATTTCTCGCTGAAGGAAATTAACGCAAAAAAGCGCTGCTCGCACAACGACTATCGGGTTGAAAGGCGTGAATTCGGACCACGATAATGTATTCCGATTTATTTGCCTTAAAACCAGTTTCTTATCCGTTTTATTACGCACAGAACCGATCAGCATCAAGTTGATGACAATGAACGAGATGTTCGAGGAAGACTACTGGCGATCGCTCGACGATTACATAGGAGATGGATACTGCACGTCTTCCTTCGATCGTGAAGCCGTTGGGGTGAACGTACTCAAGGCGCTGAATGAATACGCTGTTTACAGGAAAGTTGCCGATCTGGAAAGGAAGGGTACGTGTTAGGCCATAGTCACATAGAGGCCCGGAAGCAACACGATTCAGCACGACATTTCATCAAGTTCACAGTTAACTGCCTCCGAACAAAGAGCCGTGTTGACTCATATTGCTTCCGGGCTTCTATGTGACTGGGGCATTAGCTGCATAGAAAAGAAATGAATAGAACAGCCAATTTTTTTTTTCAACAGCAAAAAATGGAAAACAGAATTAAAAAAAAAAGTTGAGGAAAATCAGACAACTAATCAGAAAGGTAATAAATCCTCTAAACTTATATTATTTCTCTGATCTTTCTTTCTCTCTCTGTCCCTCTACTTCTCTCTCTCTCTCTCTCTCTGTATATCTTGCTTTCTTTCTTTCTCTCTCTCTCTCTCTCTATATATGTATATATAAAAAACGATGAAGCGACGCGTTCCGTTGAATAATATCAAAATGAAATGAGTAAAGTGTAGAACGCAAGTGAAGACATAGTCCTCTAATAATGGGGTATAACCCTCAAATAAGAAAGAAAGTCTCGCTACTCTTCAGGTACCATGACACGAGACGAATAAAGTTAGAAAAATCCGTTTCGTAACAAACGTGTTAAACACGTCTGCTGCATGGCACGACGGATTTAGCTCTGACCAACGAACGTAGATGGCAGCAAACACGCAAATACGCTGCGTGTTTGCTGCCCTCTACGTTCGTTGGCTCTGACCTTCTTTCAAAAAATATGAGCGCTGATGATGAAAATAAGCGCACGAATCCATGGTGATTAGAAACAACGCGCGATATGCGTTGTGAAGACTGCAGATATAGGTCGGGCGAATCACTGTCAAAGGCTAAACAGGAATCAATCTGCTAGCCATGATTGCCCACAGTCAAGTGTCGCTGAAAAGATATGAAAATATAAAAAACGATGAAGCGACGCGTTCCGTTGAATAATATCAAAATGAAATGAGTAAAGTGTAGAACGCAAGTGAAGACATAGTCCTCTAATAATGGGGTATAACCCTCAAATAAGAAAGAAAGTCTCGCTACTCTTCAGGTACCATGACACGAGACGAATAAAGTTTTAAAAATCTGTTACGTAACAAACGTGTTAAACACGTCTGCATGCTGCATGGCACATATATATATATATATATAATATATATATATATATATCCTTCTCTTTCTGTCTCTGTCTCTTTCTCCCTATGTCTTTCTCTTTATCATGTTTATCTCTCTCCCTATCTCTCTCTCTCTCTAGACCCAGTGGTCGGGCTCCCACTGACCTGGGCCGGAAGGTACTTACGGACTCCCCAAGCCTAAGAGTGGCTGCCCTGAGCCCACTAGAGAGTTCAGCTGTGTGGAAGGCGCTCGACGGCACGACACGGAAGACATTGACAGCAGCAATCGGTGAAGCAACCCGCTGGATCTGGCCGGCTCGTGCCACAAGAGTGACGTCACGTTTGAATTCTGAATTCTCTCTCTTTCTCTCTCTCTCTCTCTCTCTAGACCCAGTGGTCGGGCTCCCACTGACCTGGCCGGAAGGTACTTACGGACTCCCCAAGCCTAAGAGTGGCTGCCCTGAGCCCACTAAAGAGTTCACCTGGATGGAAGGCTCCCGGACGCACGACACGGAAGACAATGCCAGCAAGAACCGATGGAGCAACCCGCTACATCTGGCCGGCATGCACCACAAGAATGACATGAGATTTGAATTCTGCATGAAGACGGTGGCTACCGTTAATGCGGAGAAGATATGGCACTGGCAGCCCGGTAGCTACTGCATCTACAGGTTCAGGGACTGCCCAGAAGGTAGGGACTAAATGAAATTGTTTAGATGCCCAAGAATGACTTTGAGGGGGGGGGGGGATTTTTAATTGAGCTCCATAAGATGGCGACCTACAGGCACAAAATGGCTGCCAACCTTGCACACACAATTTCACATTTTCGTATTTTTGTAGAACACGATATAAACTACTTTTGTAAAAAGAACACGATATAAATTACTTTTGTGAAAATTAAGTCCAACACCATTTAAATGCTCCTTTGTAATGATTTTGAAATCGGAACCGGCCTGTGATTGTTGTGTCCGCCCAGTCCAATACACGGTGCGTGGATCTATTGTCCAATACCCACTTTTCTTACGAAAATGTTTTATATCGTGTTGTCACAAAATAGACAAAATTTCGATTTTTTTTTTTTGTTGATCTAACGTATAGTATGGACGTATTGATTATGCATGCATTTTGGGATGAATCTTGGTGATTCCTTGTCTATCATTATTTAAAAGGAACAAATTGTGAAATTCAGTGTAAAAAGTGAAGGAAAATTCTCCATGTTGGCAGCAATTTCAAACCTGTAGGTTGCCAACTCAAAGAGTCCATTAGATGTGTTAATCAAAACTTTGAAAATTCATAACTTTGGAACAAATCATCCGATTTTGCTCAAATTCTCACAGTTTGATCATTATGTTTTTGCATTCACTATAACATCGCATCAATGCATCGTTGAAATTCTCTTATAAATGATAATGTATAAGAAGAAAATTTGCCAAATCATAGCCGTTGTTTTGCTGGTCTTTTTGTTCTAGGCTTTAAGGATGCTTTTATCTATTACGACGACGAAGATAAGGGCAATAAGAATAGCATATCTGGTGTCCTACCATCGGGCGAATTTGGTAGCGACTCTAAATACCAATTCTGTTGTCGTGACGAAGGTATTGTGGATAAACCGATCTACCTACCAAGGAACGATAACTTCTTCCTTTTCCCGATTTACAGCAAGAATTGCCAGCAGGTAAGTTCTTTATTACTGAAAGTATTTTTGTTCTTATATCTGGATATACCGTCATATATAAACATATATCGACAAAGCTAATCACTTCCAGACACTTCAATGGTGATTTGTTTTGACAATACACACAAAAAACGCGATATAAACTATTTCCGAAATATTAAGTCGGACACGAACAATAGATCCGTATGCCTGTACGCCGTGTATTGAACTGTGCGGACACAACAATTACAAAAGCCGGTTCCGATTTCAATAGCATTATAAAGGAGCACTGAATTTGCATTCGAATTAGTTTTTCGGAAATAGTTTATATCGTTTCAAATATGCTAATACAGAACCCTGCGCAAGAATGCACCTTCTTGCCTCATTACCCTTTAAACTGGCGATTTTAAATGATATGAGATTAAAGAATAATTGGATTATTACTATTGAAAGGTACATAGTATAAGTATACGGAATATACACAGTCGTATTTTGATTTTGAGGGATTTTAGTAGTTTAATTTTGATTTTATGAAATGTTTATCTGAATTATTTCTATGTCTACTATAAACTTGTCTAGCGCATTATTTTTTGTCTCAAGTACCTCATATGAGTGTAAACAAAAGCGAAAGAGAGAAAATTTGAGTTTTACCATGTTTACGGCATGTATCATTCAAATTCGAATATTTACGCTAGAAGAAAAGGAGAGAAAGACGACCGACCTTTAAATGGAGTCTACCCCAAAATAATATTTCTTCGCCAGGAGCAAAAAAATTAGATGAACAGAACCAAAAAAAATGAGAAAAATTGGACAACTAATAAGAAAGTTGTGAATGTTTATATATTTAGACAAATTGGCAACTGATGACATCATAGGTGCACAAATGACCATTTATTTTATGTCATAAAATGCTACTTTTTTCCCCAAAAAATGTGATTTCCTCAAAACTTTAGAAGTAGGATATCTTTATGATAGACATGTAGATCCACTGTTTGCATGTTTACATTCATACAAACTTTGCAACTTTCTGTAAAAGTTATGAATCTTGCCTAATATCTATTATGAAAACTCTGGTTAGTTGTGCACCCATGATGTCATTAAATTGGAAACATCGCTGAAAATTTCAACTGATCTGGCAATTTCTTCAAATCTTTAAAGATTTGTAACATTTTTTTTTCACTCACCATTTTTTCTGCTTCTGTCGAAATTTATCATTTTGGGGTTAGACCAAACCTAAATCAATTCATGACTGTTCTTAACAGCTTGATTTTATGCGCCCGCCAGAAAATTAAATTGAATTTAGCATTTTTTTTTATTTTTTTTGGGGGGGGATCATAGCCCTTTAAAATCGCCTTAAAGGGTATGGCATAAACGAAATGAAAATTAAATCGAATTGACTTGAATTCAATTACTACTTTTTACAGGTACATGGGATGAGAGCGACAGAGGAATATTTCTTCACGGACACCGAGGACAAGAGCAACAGGGATCATCAGTCGGAAATACATCCGTACGAAGGTGTGTTTTACGGTCAACATGATATGATGCTTTACTTCTGCTATTACGAGCCAACCGACGAACTCCCGAATGTTGGTACGTGCTAGGCATACACGCTGATTACCTATGAGCAGAAGCAACAAAGAATTTGGACAAAATAAATAACTCCTTTCAAGCATTCCCAGTAGCTCCATGACCACCAGAACAAGTCCAGGATGCGACTCTTGTTCAACATTTTCCACTGAATAAGAAGCATGGGAATTTCTGTTGTGTCCATTTTGCTAATGTTAATGCTTGAATGGAGGTTATTCTGTCTCTTCTGCTCACAGTACATGCTATGAATCAGTGTGAGCAGAAGGGACAAAGGATTCTGACACAGGAAAAATTCATCCAGGCCTTCACAATATCCGAATAAACACAAAGGTACTCCCACTATTCATGAAGTGACGCCTATTTGACATATTCCCACAGTTTAACCCATTGACTAATGAATACTACAATAACCATAGATTTTGTGTAGGGGTTACAATGGTTCCAGTAGTCAATGGGTTAAGACCGATGGAAGTTTCTTTTGCGTGTATCTAGCTAATGTCATGATTGAGAACGTGTGAATGACGTTGTTTACTTTGTCAAAAATGCTTTATCCCTTCTGCTCATGGCGTTGGGCTATTAGAGTGCAAAACTGTGACTTTAAAGGGTTTCTGAGGTAACACAAAAAATAATAATGATGATAAATCAAATTTTAAAAACACACATAATCTTGCTAATGCATAAAATTAAACAAAAATAACATTTAGTGACACGATTTGGATGACTAACAAGGAATTAGAAGCAAATAAACTGCTCGTTCGCAATCGATTAAGGCTCCGTTCGACAATTTTAGCCATGTATGCACGTTCTCTTGTGTTTTTGTCCCGTTGATATGTTGTGTGAACTAGTGTATGTACTAGTCGTCTTTTGATTAAGCCCCGGTCACAAAGGGCCCCGGAAGCATCACGATTCACCCCGACTCGTTGTTCTGAGGCAGTAAACTGTGAATTAAGAAAGAGTCTGGGTGAACCGTGTTGCTTCCGGGGTCCTATATGACCGGGGCATTATCCATCAGAGTCAATCAGCTGTACTAATTCAAGATTTGGAAAAGTTAACACCCTTTTAACCGTTAACTTGCCACATGCATGTGTACAAGCTTACACTCAAGTGCCAAATACATGTATACACNGTGTTTGTCCTGAAACTTACAGAAATGGAAGAACAAAGTTTACTCTAAGTTATTATGTCCACAATTAATTGCAAAAGCTATATTTCCTTGTAAAATATCAAATTTTCAGGGTCAAAATATACAACTTTTTCCTGTATTTACCACTTTGGCGGCCATTTTGAATGATAGAAACACCCACAATGCATCTCTAGAAAATAAGTAAATTATTAGGGACCAATAGGAACACAAATCATTCACTTTTGACACAATAAAAGTCCGTTCCATATCTTAAAATTGCCTATTTCCATCTGGGGGACTTGATTTTGGCGCCCATTTTTAAAAATGGCCGCCACGGCTGACCTTTGACCTATTTCAGGTGGCTCCCCTTCTGAAAATGTTTCTTTTGTTATCCCCTACCTCTGTGCCAAATTTCATGCTTGTAGGTAAAAATGCACAATTTGACCCCTTATCTGCCCTACTATAAAGCCAAAAAGTCCACACGACGCGGACGATGTGCACAACGATAGGGCGGGGCCTAATGATCGTCCCGACCATCGTCCGCGCCGCAAAGCTAAAACTCCCTATTGTTTATGCAAGAGCCGCCCAAAATAAACTTGGCACAGGGAGCGCAGTATACAGAGCAGCTTAAGGGTTAATGTCATGTGATGGTTATAGGGATGGTTTTTATGTCCACTACCAACCAAGTAGCAAATCATTATTTTTGCCCTCAGATGCTTTTTAAACTGGATGGTTTTGCCTTGCTTAGTGGTTATGAACAATCTTTTGATTTGTGATTTGTGAGTTTTGCGTATAGTAGTAAATTTTCTGCGCTCCAGTTTTGTCACTGGTGGTTTGAAGATGATAGATGCAAGCTCATATCCGGATCAAGTTTGTTTAGAACCAGTATTTTTGTATTACAATTCAGGATTACGTTAATGTTTCTCTGCATGCTCTATTCCAACCACGCACGAGTAAATATTCTTGGAAATATGAAACGGCATTGACATCGATTTCGATTTATCTTTCTTGTGTA
Source organism: Temnopleurus reevesii (assembly GCA_036244855.1). Lineage (NCBI taxonomy): Eukaryota > Metazoa > Echinodermata > Echinoidea > Temnopleuroida > Temnopleuridae > Temnopleurus > Temnopleurus reevesii. Next base: position 72,064 of record BQKZ01000811.1, read on the forward strand.
TTTTGATTCCCTCGTACGACTGAAAGGCCAATATGATAAACACAGCCAAAAAGTATAAACTTTTCAAAAGCAGCACAACTTTTCACAAAGTTGTGTAAGTACAATAAGTAATAAATTGAACGTAATTTTAATCATATACGTACGTTACGTGCAAAAATCACCGTGGGACACTAAAACAAAATTTATGACATTTGTGTTTAATGTCTGCACACTCATCCATGTCATCCACACCTTACTGAATCTACTTGATTTCCACACAAGATTTTTAGATAATATTTTAATGTGCTGTGAATCTTATCTAAAAGTGGATTACTTTTCGCTGCGTTTATATAGTCAGCACTTTGTTGTTATATGCTTTACTATTAGCGGGTCTTTCTAGATTTTCTTTCGTAATATGAATAAATAGAATTAAAATTTACACTTGGGTTCCATTTCCGATTCACTTTCGATTTATCTGTACGAAATGTATGTTTAATTTAAAACTGATAATTTCACAATTTCCTTTAGCAAATTTTCTTTTTGACATATGACGCATCTTGAAGTATATTTAATTTGAAACTATTGCTCTACTTTTTTCTTATAGGGTGTAACAAGTAAGACATAAGATTATCGCTTTCCTGCTCTAATCAAATAATCTTTATATACGCCTTTGAAAATATATGTATCATACATGCATTTTTCATACAATATAAGAATATATGGTTAAATCATTTTGACTCATTTTTTATTTAATTTTAGTTTCCAGAATCTAGGAATAAGGATCATGTGCCACCCATTTATCAAAGTATAAAGCACTTATAAATCCCAAGAACACTCATACATAGCAATTTGTGTGTCTTGGGTCTAGTAGACTTATATCCACTCTAATGCTTAATTCTTATTTATCATCTCTTGAAACTTTGTTATGATCATTAAATTACGGTTTTGAGGTATTTGCATCCTAATTTACATGCCTTTATCTTGATTTTATTTTGTTTGAATTATTAAAGGGACGGAAAAAAGTCATTTTGAAAGAGGGGAGAAAAGATGCCGGATAACAGAGAGAGTGTATGCGTACCCGTGTGTTTTGTGTGTACTGTAGAAATAAACAGGTTCCCCCCCCCCCCCCCCTCCTCAGATCTGGGCCATAGAATGCGCAATTGCGACGAAAATTGGCACGCATGATGCTTGTGGCGTACTCTATCGGAGTGTATGGTTAATTTTTCACAAAAATTGTTTAATTAAATAAATTATGTAAAAACTAAGTTTTGGGCTCTTAATCACTAATTAAATCTCTAATTGAGCTGATTTCTCTTCATATTCCTTTTAGCATTCTCTACAAATGTATAAAAAAAAAATCATTAATGAAATTATTTTATTATGTATTTCACTGTTTTATGAATTTCTTGTGTATTTTTTTTTTTTTTTTTTTTTTTTTTTT